>CAIGRK010357315.1:0-11098 GCA_903798315.1 Fraxinus greggii | reverse complement strand
AAAGAAGATATTTTACAAATATATTTCACAAGAAAGCTTTCTTCTGATTGTTTAATGAATGCAAAGTGAAGTAGTATTTATAGTAGTCAAAACATCAAAAAATCTGTCGAACTGGAAGATCATCCAGACTTTTGGTACTATTCCAGATGACTGATTGAGCCGTTGCTCGTCAGAAGTCAGAACGGTCGAAAAATCGACCATTGAGGATGAACCGATTGTTCTGTTCACCATCCGGAAGTCCGAATGGACTGAGATCTTCGACTCCTCTCATTTGATTGTTTGAAGCAATGTAGACTTTTCAAAAACGTTTTCACTTTATCTTTCAAGGTAAGTAACATTGTAACAAATTAAATATCAATTTGAAACACGTACCTTTTTTAAAAATAAATTTTTATTTAAGTATTTTTATGAAATAATCATTTCGTGCATAAAGCAATTTTTGAGATTTTATCATTCATTGCTAAGTATCGAAGTATTAGTACATTTATATTTGAACTAATAAATCTAGTTTTTTTTTTATCTTGCTTCAAAATTTGACTCTTAGACTTTTCGTCTTGATCTTTCTTTGATATCGTCTCTCATGCTCTTGATCTTGCCTTTTTTTCTCGACGTTTGTCTTTTAAACTTTCGTTTTGAATGATTTGATTTGAATACTTAACTTTCACTTTGATCTTCATTTGAATCTGATTTATAATGTGTTGGTTTTGACAATACTTAATTAATTTTAACATTGAACTATCATCACTCAAAATCAATTGCTAGAAACAATATTAATTTTGTTTGTTATGATCAAAACATTAAGGATGAAATCAACCATAGGTCAACACCCTGAACACTTGCCAGCCTCAAATTTAGTCCATCCAACGTCAACAAATCTCATATTCAGTTTTCAAGGTACACATGTTTAAATCTTTACATTTGCACTCGATTAGTTTGTATACGCGTACTTACATTCATATTGTACAATAGGTCATTCAGTTCCATACTATCCACATTCCCTGCAATAAGGTGGCCTCTCGGCCTATGAACCAAGTGGAGTTCAAATGTTTTTAAGGCGGTATGGGTTTTGCTCGGCGGAAAGAAAATTGTTTATTGTATTGTAACATAGGGAAAAGTCGGAGTTATTTAGCTTTTTAGGCTTCTCGGGACATGTTTTTTCACTTCTTCTAGTTTGTTATTGAACTCAACTCTTTTCTTTTTATCTCCTAGTTAATGTAAAACATTTTGCAGATCCTATGAGGATTTCATTTCTCTTCTTTTACTGAATGTAGGAGATGGAAATTATCGAAAATGCACCAATTATTAAGTTTACTTTGCAAGTGAAAGTAACTAGCAATTAGCAACATGATTTAATATACACCAAAAGTAATCAAGGAGCAATATTGCGAGTTACAAGATTTATTTCCCATCTTGTCATGATATTACAAACCTAAAAACATAACTAGAAAAGTGCAATAACGAATATAACTACTCATCGTGTTGGCCCCCCTTCTTTTTCCATTATAGTCCGAGGGCTCTTTGTCCTTGCGGAATCTCACATTTAACAAAATCTTAAGGTTTCGTTTCTCAGCTATTTGAGCTAGACTTTCGAACATATTTGACAAATTCTCAACTTCCTTTTTGGCAATAGGATTCATTGCTTCATCAATGGTACTCGACTCACCGATTGCTTCTTCTTTTTTTACCCGGTTAAAAAATCGACAGTCAATACTATAAGTTTTGAATATTTATCCTTTGTTATTGCCCTCCTTTTCAACCTCAAAACATTTCTAGATTCCATCTACACACAATGGACAACGACGTTTTCTATTGGATTCTTCGAAAAAGTGATATGTGCTTCTACAACTGTGATAAACACTATAATTCCTGCGTCTTATCCCGACATGGGAAACAACTACATGCATCTAAGTTAGTATACATACGATCCCTAACACAATGATTAGTACTATGTTGGTGCTAGGAAATAGCAATATACACAACTACCAAGTTATTACATTACACCATTTTTATGCCAATTGCAAAAAATTAATCGAACTATGACAATTGGACATAAAATGAGTGGACTTATATACAAAATGAGATTCATAGTGCAACAAGTAGAGGCTGAAGATATTGCAAGCTCACTACTTACAATTTACCAACAATGCGCAAAGGAACCGGACATTGATGTTGATGTAAGTTGCCAAGTTAAAAGACCAAACAAGGAAAAGCCTTAAATGAACGACTCTTTAAAGAAGAGCACAAGATCAGTCAACAAGAATGTGCCAAACGCAAAGTCTCCTCCAGAAGATATTGCAAGCTCACTACTTATAATTTACCAACAACACGCAAAGGCCGAACATATTGCAAGTAACAAGGCAAACCAAACTAAAATTATCCTAGAGATTTCACTTCTGAATCTAGCTCACTCCAAATTTGCAACAGGGAAAAATAACCTAACTGATTAAAAAATAAACTAATACCATTTCACAACTTCTCAACAAACTCATAAATGATCCCATAATTCCATATGTTCAATGAAACGGAGAGGTAATTTGTTGAAAACCCAAATATTTTACATTTCCAAACTGTGTACATTGGATGCGGAAAAACCCATAAATAATTTGTTAGAAAAAACCCCCAAAAAATCTTATCTTCTCGAAACGCCATGCAAATAGTAATAGTTCCACGTCTAAAGACATCGATGACAATTGGAGATTATGACGACAACGGCGGCGAAATCGGCAGGGTTATTGCAGTTTGTGCACTCGATAATATGACAAAGGTAAATACGTTGGGTTATTTGTTGTTTGGTGGATTGACTGTGACCCGCGACGTCTACAAGAATTAAGGGTTTCAGTTCGGCGAGGAATTGATTGGGGGAAGTGGTGTGAGAAAGTGGAAGTCTTAGGTCTTTTGTTTTCAACTTGACAAGTTTTGTTTTTTATTTTTTTCTTTTTCTTTTTTTAAATAATGCTTGACAACTTATCTGGAATACTTTTGTCAAGCCTCTTGTGTACATGTAGCGGCATTGAGAAACACTAAAGTGGAAACTGTCATAAGTCACATCGATGGAACACAATAGAGCCCGTTGTATCTAGATTACGTAGTTCATAGCTATTGATATCATTATTTGACCATTTTTTGTTAAAAAGAACAATTATTTTTTCGGATGTCAACGTTGAAAATGTAAACTTCAATAAGTACATTGATAAACGTGTAGAGCTTTGACTAAAGATCAAGAAAATAATTACTAATAGCTCGAAAAGTAGATACTATTAAAACTTGATTCTTAAAATGTCAATCTTGTTTGAAGGAGAACCGAAGCCTTGTATGTTCTAACGCCTATTAATTTGCCTCTCTTTTTCTGGAGTTTGAAGTTTCAACAATATGTTGCTCAAACTTGGGATTTTTATTAATAATTTTTTTAAAGTTAGACCTGATTGGCTTATTTGGTAAGTTGTATCTTCAAAGGTAATTCATACAATCAACTTTTAGTTAGCTACTATTTTCCACTTCTTAAAATCTGCTAACAGATGGTATGAATTCTTCCACTTCCACAATCTTTTCTTTATTTATTTAAATTTTTTATAAGTTTACCAAATATCTAAAATATTTTTGACAAAATTGGGGCTTCAAAAGCAATCCCAAACAAGACTATTTTACTTTGTTTTCGTGGAGAGGCTTAGTGCATGTATGGGAAAAATTGCATTCTAAGTCGGATTCAAATGGTTAAAAGTATATATGAGTACATGTCGAACATGTAGAGAAGTATATGAAGAAAATGAAAATTTCATTACGCATAATTAAACAATATCCAACCTTTTGCCTTCTTTAACCACAAGTTGAACCAAGAATTTAGGTATAAAAATGCACAAATACACATGAAAACTTCAAGAACATAGACGCCGCACGTATCCATTAAACAATTTTAATCTGAATAGAGGAACTTCACAAGCAAGCAATTACATCACGACTCTCATCATGTACTTACAATCTTAGTTAGAAGAAATGCCAGCTACGACTATCCAATGGTGCACACTTATAGAGCCATTTTCACATCAAACTCAAGAAAGATCACTTCTGAGGGTAACCAGCAGGGAGGTAGCCAGCAGGAGGGTACCCCGAAGCTTGAGAAGGATAATCTTGAGCCTGTGGAGGTGGCGGATAATAAGATTGCCGGTATGCAGGTGGAGGATATCCAGCGGTGAGAGGATATGGCTGATCAAGGCGGGACATTTGCTGGGCTGGAGGCACTACCGTTGGTTGTGGGCCAAATTTACCATCCCGTTTGTCCATTTCGATCTTATGTTGTGTCTGAAGTACGCAGACATAAGCAAAGAGGATGAAATGGAGAATAGAAACGAAGAGATCGGTATATAATCTTGAATGACAACATTAGCGGCATTTTATCCAAACTCTAGACAATTTGCTTTTCAAAGTTCAAATTGATAAATTATAGCTTACCTGCATACAAGCACAAACCCTACAAAACCAAAATCGCAGAATGATACGAGGAAATTTTTGGATACATCAACAGATATTTGCGGAATGACGAGGGAAAGTAAAGTTTCTTACGTGCAATAGACCATGTCAGCTAAGTGAGACAGTATATGAGAAGCCTCTGAAGTTTCTTCACTTCCAACAATCATTGCGACAATGGAAAAAATGCAAGCAACTTGTTGGAGGCAGAACATGAAACCCTTGATGTTTGAAACAAACAAAATCAACTGAATTAGATACGGGCACTTCAAAAAATACTTACATGCAATTATCGCATCGTGTTGTCTGTATGTCGAATTCATCTCGCAATAAAAATCGGGTTGAGGCAACTGAATTCCCAAAGCACAAGAAGACCTGAGATTTCAATTTTTCTCGTGGGAAGACGAAATCAGCAAGAAAAGGTATGTAAAAACAAATACAAAAAGAGGATAGAAAGATTTTAGTCTACTCTACACATTCTTTCAAAATACATTATTTCAAAACTCATTTTCAACCACACATTCTTCAATAAAATAATATTTTTCATTATATCAATAAATTTTCCTCACTTTTTAACTACATATTTTCCAACATATCACTATTTAAAATACATTCTTTCTTTGATAATATCCATCAAACACACTATTATTTATTTATTTATTTATTTATGTGTGGTCAAAAAGTAGGTTAAAACTGTGGTTCACATGCAAAATGATTTCATTAGAAGATTGTAAGCATATCCACTTGAACCAGACTCATTCCCAATGTTTTCTTCAGATGGCTGATATTTGTATACTAGTAACGCAAGAATGGTCTTTTCAGTAAGCTTGGCTTCTTCCCTCTTGTTTGTTGCAAGGAAAAATAATCCTGCATCATTCCAGAAAGGCTAGAACGTAACACCATTTGCAATTTGAACGTGGAAAAAAAACTAATTCCTCTGATTTTAAATAATATGACACAAATATTCTACAGAGAGAAGAAAAAAGACCACAAACAGAGGCCAAATTAATATGAACTGTCCAACGGAAGTTTTTTTGACAATTTATTCCATGCTTTAATGAATTCAACATTTACCATTTCATAAAAAAGCTTCTCTTGAAACCAAGCAGCATTAGTTTAAACAATAATAATATCAATATAACTTGGTAGTAGTTGAAGAAAAACGATGACTACAAAAACAACAGTCACCGCCAAAATCAATCTGTTATTACCTCTGTGGCAAGGCAAAATTTGGGGCAAAGGCTTTCTCCACACCGCCCACTGCAGGACATATGACCAGCACAGCAGACATACCTGTGGCGAGCACCAGAAATGTTTATAAAACCTAGAGATGTGTATTGAGAGCTTAACGAGAAGAGAAAACTTCATTTACCTGGACATGTCGTTGTAAATAGCTCGTTTGCGCAACATATATGATACACAGGGTCCACTGTAATTTGAAATCATTACACACTTAGATACAGATCATAAGTAGCTTATCCACAAATAAATAAGTGGAACTACTGATAAAAATTGAAGTTGCGTTCACAGAGTGAGTGGCACGATAAAAGGCCTTTCCTTTCTCAGCACTAATCTCACAGTAAAAGACAGTTTTGTCATCTCCATCCATGCAGTCATTTTAATTTCCTTTTTCTTTTATCCTTTGAGATCAGTACAAGAATGGAAACATTTGTTACCGAAAATTCAACATCATCTCCTAGAGGATCTTACCAAGCAGCAAACCCAAGGTTTTCAAAACCTTAAATTTACTACAATTTTATCATTGACTTACCTAACGATAAAAAATGAGTCTCCTCCAAACATGTTGAATACATTGAACGCAACACCTTTTGACATATGCTACGCATACTTTGCTAAGGGATACTGTGAGGAACTTGACCAAGAAAATGGCGAAGCCACATGTGATGTCATGATGATGTCTTGTCATGGCCCAAGGCGTGTGTGATTTCCAAATAATGCACACATTCGGGGTTTGTTTCGGGATGCGGCAGTAATCGAGGCATGACTATGCTTATTTACTTGATATCAGCATCAGGACGGAATTTGGGACGCGTGTTGGATTTGGCATTGATCGATGGATTGATGCGGGCAAGTATTCGACAGCATTGAGACCTTGTCGTCCAGATGACTTCAGTCCACAAATTCAGTGGCCAAAATAGACATAAGGGTGGCATGTGATGGGCGATTACAAGCTGTTATGCATGTGTTTGAGTTGGAGGGCAGTTTTCAGCCAAGTGGAGCTGGAAATGTGAAAAATTGACCCTAGCAGTAGGGGTGTCGACTGCAATCCGGGATTGTCTTTATAAATTCTAAGTGTTGAGAACTTAGAAAGTAGAGAGGTATAAAAATGTCTATTTGTTTAATGCTCAGCATTCATCCTAACCCAAGTAATGCAAGTCCCACGCATTTTATTTTTATGACTGCATAAAATCAGAGATAAATACAAAAGAAGAAAACAGAAATAATTCTATTTAACTTAGATAACGATAATTTTGGCTACTCCTTGTTGGTATAGTCCCTCTAACGAAAACTCACCAAAACATTCAATGTACTATTAATTTCATGAATGAAACTAAATTCTCAGTCAATCCTAGTCTCACTAAGTCCACACAGTACCAAATTCAAACAGATACATCAAACTATAAACACCATCCACAACCAAGAACTTAAAAATCTGGATCTAATCAAACAAAATAATATAACTTAAAAGCCGATCACATCTACTTACCACCAAAAAGCCAAACAACAATCTGCAAACCACAAAACCACCGAGAATCAAACTAAATCCACGAAAAATAACTTAATTTCATTTTCTTATATATAAAAAAATTTTGCACAAAAATTAAGAGAAAACAATGAGTTTACAGAGAGGATCGTTTTGAATTGTGCGCATCAGATCGGTGTGCCATAGATTACGATAGCTCTGTCGGTGCTGCAACTTCTCCATATACTTTTGATTCGGCATTTTGCTTCTTTCCCCCAAAGATTAACAGTAGAAATAAGATCTGAGCCTAAGATTCTCGCAATGAAGAAGAAGAAGAGTTTCGCTAAAAAAAAGTTCAAGTTGAAGATTAGTTGGGTATTGGCGGGCGACTTTTCTTAATCTTCTAATTTTTATTGTTTAAATAATAATTTTTTGACTTGTATTTATGGAATTCTCGAATTTGTGCTTTATTTTTCTAAAAAATGGAGAAATAATAAAACAAAATGGTCTTGTGTGGTACTCAAAAATATTTTATAGTTTTATCTTTGATTTTGTCGTTGCAATACATGGTGTGTGTTTGAGTCATATTATTTTGAAAGAATACATTCTGGAATATTAGATTGACAAAGAATGTGTGTTTGAAAAAGAAAGAAAAATTATTGATATGATAGAAAATATTATTTTATTGAAAAACTTTTGATTAAAAATGAGTAGAAGAATAAGAATGAAAATTTTAATGCGTACCAAACAAGGGCATGATTTTGAAAACTTAGCCAATATTTAAGCCACATTCTCATTTTCATTCTCATTTTTTACTCATTTTCAACCACACATTCTTTAATAAAATAATATTTTTAATCACGTCAATAACTTTTCTTTCTTTTTCTACTACACATTCTCCATTAATCTACCATTTCAAAATATATTCTTTCAAAATAATGTGGTTCAAACACACCCTTATTTTATGTTAAACAAAGGGTAATTAGCATATAACATCTCACATTTTACTGTTATTGTGAAAAACATCCATACCTTTTTATTTTTTGGCATTTTTACTTTTATTTCGACCTTTCATTGCGCAAAAGGTTATTTTTATCAATTTTCTCAATTAAAAATTGTGAAATGACGAAAATACAATTTCTTTTAAATAAAACAAAAGGAAAAAAGAAATAAACTAATTGCAAATATAGTCTCAACTTTTTTTGAAAAGCGCAAATGAGTTCTAAATAAATTATTAAAAGTGTAATTAACACATAATGTCCCCACCTTTCATTATTATTGCAAAAAACGTCCATACATTTTTTTTTTTTGCATTTTTTTCCTTAATTATACATTTGGTAGTGCAAATCATCATTTCTATCCATTTTCATCCAATTTATTAATAAAATTGGTGAAATGACGAATATACCCCCTATTTAAATTAAAAAAGCTAAAAGATTAATTGTAATAACTGTCCCAATTTTTTTAAAAAAAAGTGCAAACGAATCCCATTTAAATTTATTTAAAATTTTTAAAAAATTAAAAAAATTAAAAATTGCAAACGAGTCCTAAATAAATTATTAAAGAATTAGAAATTAAAAAAATATATTTTTCATTTAAATATGAGGGTATATTCATTATTTTACAGTTCTTTAATAAAAAATTGGATGAAAATGGATGGAAATGATGGTTTGCACAATCAAATGTGTAATTAATGGTGAAAATGCCAAAAAAATGAAAGGTATGAACGTTTTCCACAATAATAATAATAAAAGGTGATGATGACGTTATGTGCTAATTACCCTTAAATAAATTTAATTTGAAACAAAAGTAAGGTCTCTATATATGGCACCCTTCGTTAAAATTCAATTTTTTTTCAAATTCATTTAAACCATACATTTCAAGAAATTCACAACTTGTAACAACTTTTCAATAATTATTTCATTGAATTTTTTTATCAAAATCTACTAAAAATCTGATTTTAGTTAAACCAAACAGGAGCTAGATTAACGATCACGTCCTTTTCATATCATTTAAGTTGTTTGTTTTGCGTACGGTTACAATATATAAATGTTGAATTTAATTCGTTATTAAAAAAATGCGTATGTACTTAGACTTCTTGGCTGGATTCTTTTACAATTTTCTAAAAAACTTATATTCTTTTGGAACTCTTCTAGATAAACGCATCTCTTAATCAAAATCTTTAATCTTCTAGTAAACATTGAAAAATAATAACACCTTCAAAAGTTATTTACAACATGAATATCAAACTTAAATAATCACAAAGGCATTGCCGTTTCATTCAAAAATATTGCACTATAGCATCAACGTCATCATTATGTGCAAAGACTTCTTGGAAGAGGCTGCACGGTTGCTACGGGTAAGAACTTCTTATGGATGGGTTGATACACTTCTTTCTCGATTCAACGATTATTCAAATTTTGATAATTGGAAGAAAGAAAAGAGTAAGGGACACTTGATAAATTCAGTTAAAGAACACAAAATAATCTCGGATGGTGTTGCGACTAATAAGAAACGAAATGAGGACATGATTAGGTATCAATATTCAACGAAGTGAGGTTTGATGTGTTCACAAGTCTTAATTTTAGGGCGAATTTTAGTTCATGAAGTTCGGTGACAATAGTACAGGATAAGTTTGAAGGGAGTTTCAACAATCGCAGTTTTATGGATATGTGATTGCACGTTGGTATTGAACCCTTGTTTGATTTTGATCAATACGCTTTTTGTTGTTCCGTTGTCGGTATCTTAATATTTGCATTTTATGTTTGTGCTTTGGTAGGTTTTCACATAGACTTGCCAAAACAATCACTTTTTTATTAGTGCCCCTGTTTGGGTCCCACTAATTTCCAAATATATTTTTTCTCTTCTTTTTAATCAAACATTCTCCAATAATATAATATTAATCGTAAATAGAAAAATACCTTATTTTTCAACCACGCATTCTTCAAAAAATCACTATTACAAAATACTTTTTTTTTTTTCAAAAACTAATTATAATGGAGCTCAAGCAGGGGCTAAAACATTTGCAAAATCACATGCATTGTAACCAAATAAAATACAAAGTGTAAGCTACAGTTTCAATATTGTAATATTTTTGTTTGAGATTGTTGTGGCCAATAGAGAATTAAATGTCAACATATCAATATAATTAGTGAGTTTTCTGAAAAATTGCATACATTATAATAAATAAGTGTAACTAGATATATTGTAACAAAATTTACATAGTGTGTAACAATATTGACTAGTGCACGATAATCTGCCAGAAAAGTTACATAAACTATAATTAATAGATTTTTTTAAGCGCCAATCGGAGTTGTTATTTTGCAAAATTTAACAAAATCAATATTTTTCAGTCTACCCCATATTTTCTCCCCATTGGTGTAAATTGATCTTGTATTGGAGAGTTTTTTTAAAAAAAAATTGATCTAAAATTACTTTTTCGAGGGACTCTTTTACAAGAAGTAGAAACCCTGTCAAATGAACGTCATTGTATCTGGTGGAACATGATGCAGTGTCCTCCTTGTCCCATTGGACATTTTTGGGAGGTACATCAAGAAAGGAAATTTAAATATATTTTTTATTAGTATTTTTAAATAAGATGCAAACTTAAAAATATAAAATAAAGTTAAAAGTTAAATTGAAGATCACTTTTCTCTCCCTCGTACCATAAGGGGTGCAACTCGGGTTATGACAAAATATTTTGTCATCTCTACTTAAAAATATTGTAGTTATTTTGATGATATTTATGATTTAGCATGCTACCCTATAGTTATGTATTCATAATTTATTTTTGAATAATGCTATTTAACACAGTGGTGTTACAACATCAATTTAGTTGATGTAATGTGATATGATAAGACTATGTTTGAAATGCCAAATTTTCCTTGGAACTTGGAAAATGAATTCTTTTTCCTTGGTTTTGACTTGTTTGAT
>CAIGRK010357303.1:0-11136 GCA_903798315.1 Fraxinus greggii | reverse complement strand
AAAAAAAAAAAAAAAATATCAAGAAAGTGTCAAGTGTCACATAGATCACCAGTTATGAATTAATTACTCAAAAGAAAACACGGTATTAGATAAAATATTCAAGTTTGGCTAAGAATCTCAAAGGATTTCAAGTTTTGCTTGTACTTACTAAACAATAATATCAGGGCATGTGTATATGCAATATAATTACATTCATTGTATTTTATTTTATTTAGAATCGTGAGACAAAAATTTATGTCAAACACACAGTTTAACAATTTTGTAGTTTTTTTATACTGCATAAAATAAATAAAAATATGTATTCAAAGTAATTTTCATATTTATAGTTAACCAGGTTTTACCCAAATAACTTAATAATACCAGAAATTAGCAACATGTTCAAATCGAACAACTTTCTTTGAAGAATATCAATAGACCGTCTCAATTCTAAGGTTCATCAGGAACTAGAGGGCCAAAAATGATATATTGAAGACCTAGCTAAAAATTGGGCTCTGATACAACCGTTGGTCCCAGATTATGACTCAAACGGCACCAAGAACACAATAATATTCAATAGGAATATAAAGAACGAAAGTATATTTCTATCGACACCCCGGGGATTCACTGTTCGCTTCGAAAACTTAATGCCCCATTGAGCATTCATCAGAATTACACTCAAATCAACTAGCACACCCTCAAATCACAATGAAAAGGTGATGTGTTACGCCTATTTGGGCGATCAAACATGAATATTTAAGTGTCTATTTGAACTGATTGCTACTTAATTTGTTTAAATATTGATTATTGTAAGATATATTCAAGTTTTGATAGGTTTTGAGCAAAGGACGTGGAAATTGGCCAAAGAAGGACAAAATGAAGAATTTTAAAGTTTAGGGACTAAATTACAAATATCCAAAAGTTGATTTGTACTAAGGAATGATTATTGAAGAATGCATGGATTCAATTGGATGAATATAAACGATGAAAGATTGAAATTAGATGAAAAAGGACTTACATTGAAGGAAGAGCAAAAAAGTAGGGACCAAAATATAAATACTGGAAAATTGAAGTGTCCGATCGCACCCCTTTAGGCATTGCGATCGAAAAGCCTCGTTTGGAAAAACTTGAGATGAATTTGTTTGGTCGTTGTGATCGCAGCCCTCTATAGGGTGCAAACGCATTGCCCAATTTTTGACAGACTGTGACAATTTCCTATTTTAAGTCAAACACCTTTTAGAATCAATTTCAATATAGATTTTGGCCTAAATTCCACCTTTATAAATACTTTTACCATCAAATATTGGAAGACGTCTTTCGTATCATAGAATACATATAATCTTGCAATCAAGGGAGGCCAATTAATCATGTTTTGGGAGAATTCAAGAGGCAAGATACAATAAATCAATTATTTCAAGACCCAAACTTGATTTTTGGGCAAAGAAAATGAAGGTAAATCTGAAGATCAATCAAGAAACTATTGAAGAGATACAAGATTCATGATTCCTTGTCTTTATTCTTCATACATTAAAAATCTGGTTGATGCGTCACAAACCAGTTATGAATTCTGGTAAATTTGTCGTGTTAGGTTAGATTTTTAATTGATAACATATAAATGAACCCTTGTTATGAAGTTTTTAATAGCTCAAGAATGACTAAACAAAAGAATGGTGAATTTGTTTTTGAAACTTTCTTGAACAATAATTTCAAATTAAGTAAATCACAAATATATAAGCAAATAAAAACAAGTAAAAGGATAGAGATGATGCAAACAATATAATTGTGGAGGTTCGATACAAATCAATGATCTATATCCTCCGTTACTAATCTCTCCATCGCCTTACAACACTTTGGTAACTAATAAACAAGAAGCATTGTTCCTTATAAAATATTGACCTACAGGTTTAAATAAATGATTTTGCAATGAAATCTTTCTCTTAATAAATGATATAAATGAATTAAGAATCAAAAGAGACTAACACTTCAATGAACAGTAATGAATAATAGCTCAAGTGTTAGATGAAAAAATTTTGATGAATATGATAATTTAATAGTTTAAATCAATCGATCAAAGTTTTTGATAAAAAAAAGAAGTAGAAGAAATAGATACAATATAAGTTTAAATATTTGCTCAAAATATGTCTCAATTTGATTAATGATAGTAATAAGTTAAGTAGTAAAAAAGAGATGGGGAATTTTGATGAATATGATGATTTAAAAGTTTGTTTCAATCAATCAAAGTTTTTCGATATAAATAAGTAGAAAAAATAAATGTAATGTAAGCTTAAGGATTTTCTCAAAAAATATTTCTCTCTTTTTATACTCTTGAAAGTAAGGGCATTGAATGAAAAAAAAGAGAACCTATTTAAAGAGAAAAATTATCAAAACTTTATGGGAGTTTGAATGATGGTCCAATCGACCGCCACAAGTCCAAATGACCAAGATATAGTCATTGGACAAAAAGTCAGAAGCCGAAATAGTCAAATTTTGGACCGTTGGGTTTTTTGGTTGAGCGCCATCTAGCCAATTTTTCTCGTTTTGACCACATTTGATCTGATTTGAATATTTTGAAAATTGTGGACTTCTGGAATGTTCTTTTAAACTAATTTTTAAAGGTGAGTGACATTTTAAAAATACAATCTAAGTTCAAATGTCATTTTAAAAATCAATCTTACCTTTGATTAAAATATTTCACGTAAGTGACGATCAAAATAGCTTTCAGTCCATAAAATGGTTTTTGAGCATTAATCATTCATTGGTAGAAATCAAAATAACTTTTACATTTGAACTAACAAGCCTAGTCTTTGATGTTTCTTTGAAGTATGGTTTTGAAGCTCTTGTGTTGATCTTTGTTAGATGTTTGACTTTTAAGCACTTGTCTTGAATGTTTGACTTCGATCTACATCTTCATTGTGAGTTTGATTTATAATGATTGTCTTTGATTAGTCTTTTGACAATGATCGATCAATTCATTATTGAATACTTTGAAGACTACGATCATTTAAATTCAATTGTTAGTAAACAAGATTATCTTTTCTGTTTATGATCAAACTGTAAGGTTACAGTCAACAATTTTCTCCGTTTTGATTATGACAAACAAGATGATTGCAAAGTACTACCAATAATTAATAGGGAATTAAAATCTCAAATTCAACATATATTCCATATATTTTCCCCATATATTTTACAAATTAATTGTCATCCATTCAAAGCATATCGATAATTCGAAGTACATCAAATCTAACTCACTAATTTTCCCCTTTTGACACAAGCATAAAGACAGTACATATGAGAGCAAGATTGCGGCATTTATGAAAAAAACTTTAAAATCAACCATATGAAGGAATAATATTCCTTCCACACACACACACACACACACACACACACAATGCCAAAATATATGGTAGTTTAAGCAAGACGATAATAATCACTTTTTGTAGCAAAATACTAATCAAAGCATGAGTGATGAGATGGATAAAAGAAAGTGAATTTCTGGTAGGCCCATTGCAGTTACGGTAGACCTGCACAACTTGCGATGTAGGTTCTATCTTTTTGGTCGACCATTTCCAATCGATCGTCAGTCATCTGAAAACTATAGAAAGATGGAAATGACGAATTTCAACGTGTTAAGTAAATTTCAATCAATAACACACATAGAACCAATTATAAAAGCATTTAGTATGAACACAATTTAGTCACATAATTCAATTTCATTGATAATGTCCAAATCTCTTCAAATATATGCAAATTTAACAAGTGTAAGAGATTTAGTGAAAATGTTGGCCGATTGTATTTTCATATCAACAAATTCTATTGCAGTATCCCCTTTCGTGCTTGATCACTTAGAAAGTGATATCTAATCTCAATATGCTTCGTTCGAGAGTTCAAGAAGGGATTTTTTGACAAGTTCATGGCACTAGTGTTATCACACATGATATATGTGTGATTAAAAGATAAATGATAATCACTTAGTGTTTGTTTCATTCATAAAACTTAAGCACAACAACTAACGGCGGAGATATATTCAGCTTCGGCAATAGACAATGCAACATAATTGTGTTTCTTACTTTACATGATACAAGTGCATAGCCTTTATGCACCCGACCCAATTAACATCTTAATAGCTAAGTAAATCAAAATGAGTTCCTTTGAGATACCAAAGATCTAAAAATATGTTTAACGGCACTAAGGTGCAAGTCTTTAGGATTAGATTCAAATCTCGCACATAAACACACATTATACATAATATCGGGTCTACTAGCAATAAGTAAAGAAAGGATCCAATCATACGCTGATATTTTGTTATGTCTACAAAATTACCTTGATTGTCTTTGTCCAATTTGATTGACGAACTCATTGGAGAATTCATTGGATTCAAATCCTTCATATCAAACTTTTTTAGCATTCCATGATGTACTTAGTTTGACTAATGAATATTCCATCATTAGTTTGTTTGATTTGAAGCCAGTGGAAAAACTCGAGTTCCCTATATCATACTCATTTCAAATTCTTTGCTCTAAACTTTGAAAACTCTCCACAAAGGAAAATGTTAGTGGCAACAAAGATAACATCATCAACATAAATTTGCATAATAAACATATCATCCTTTTTAGTTTTCAAAAGAAGTGTGGTATCTGCTTCTCCCATTGAAAAATCATTTGAAAGAAGACATTTGCTCAATCTGTCATACCATATTCTAGGAGCTTGCTTTAAATCGTAAAGAGATTTTCTTAATTTGAAAACATTATATGGATACTTTTGATTTTTGAAATGGGGAGCTTGCTGAACAAATACTTTTTCTTGAATAAAAGTATTTACGAAAGCACTTTCGATGTCTATTTCATAAAGTGTAAATCCATTATGACAAGTAAAAATAAAAAGCACGCGAATGGATTTTAGTCTAGCAATCGGTGCAAATATTTCTTCAAAATCTATGCATTCTTATTTGTTATAACCTTATTCCACTAATCTAGCCTTGTCCACAATAATTCTGTTTTCATCTCGTTTATTTCAAGAATACTGATTTTTTTACCAATAATGATTTGATCGCTTGGACTAGGAACTAAATTCCAAACTTGATTTAGCTCTTCTTGCATAACTAGAATTCAAAATTCATCAAACTCAATCTTATGAAATTCTTTGGTTTAATTTGTCAAATAAAAGCACAATTATTAAAATGATTTCTAGAAGAAACCCCAATACTTAAATCTTTGGATGAATCGCCAATGATAAACTCTTTTGGATGAGAAGAGACAAAACTCCATTCCTTAGGTAGAGATGGATCACTTCGTACTTCGAAAAATTCTACTAAATCTTGTTGGACAAACCTCCATTCCTTAAGTCAGAATGGTCAAATTTTGGACCGTTAGGTTTTAAGGTTGACCTCCATAGGTTGACCGCTAGTTCTGATCAGTTGATCGTGGTCGAGCCAGTTTTGTCCCGTTTGATCCGATTTGAATGTTTTGAAAAATGTGGACTTTTGAAAAGTGTTTTTAATTAATTTTTCAAGTAAATGATGTTTTGAAAATATGATCTTCAAATATCATTTTGAAAATCAATCTTACCTTTGATCGAAATATTCTACGCAAGCGATAATCAAAATAGCTTTGAGTGCATAAAATTGGGTTTGAGCTTTAATCATTCATTGCTGGAGATCAAAATATTAGTATTCTTACATTTGAACTAAAAAACCTAGTCTTTGATGTTATTTTGAAGTTTGGTTTTGAAGCTCTTGTCTTGATCTTTCTTAGACGGTTGACTTTTAAGCACTTGCCTTGAAGGATTTGTCTTGAATTTTTTTACTTCAATCTAGATCTTCTTTGTGTGTTCGATTTGTAATGATAGTCTTCGATTATGATCTTTTGACGATGATCGATTAATTTACCAATGAATACTTTGAAGACTATGATCACTTAATTAACAGTAAACAAGATTAACGTGTTTGTTATGATCAAAGCTGTAAGGTTTAAGTCAATCACAGGTCAACATTTTTAATATAATTCCAATATTTTGACGATAGTATGTGTTTATTCTTGAATGATTGTTATAAAAGTTAATGTTTTTCAATTACTTGATCAATAATTGGATTGATGTGTGAATTTTGTAACATTCAAGGAAATAATAAGACAGATAGTGTGTTATACGTTTGTTCAAGGTCGATACAAGATAGAGAAAAAAACTATGCCTTGCATGATTTCAATAGATATTCTAGAGTTTTAACACTTGCTTTTTATATTTAAATCTTTCATAGATATATGAGAATGTCACATAAGATGATAGATTTAATTTTACTCGTAAGAGATTATTAATAATTTCGGAACTTTGATCAATTAGAATTAATACATATTGTCATGGTATTGAAATGTCTTAATAAGGAGGATTCAAAGTCTTAGGGCGTGTTTATCCTAATTTTACAAAAGCTTTCTTAGTTGCTCACTAGAATAAGTAGTAAATTAGAATAAATTTTTCATGCAAACTCGGCTATTCGATTAGAGTTAGCGTTAATTGGTATTAGTTTAAATACATAATCTTCATGGGATGATATCTTATTCATCATTGTATTACTTGTCTACGATACCGTGCAATTGCCTGATTTCGTGCGATCAAGTTCTCGGTGTTGTCTCTGGGGACTACAGTAATTAGTTAGTTATAGTTATAGTTTTTATATATAAAAAAATACAGTGTTCTCTTTCCTTCATTTTAAGATCTTGTATATAAAGTTCGAGACAATGGTAATCTTACTCCATTTGATTTGAAAATCGAACAAGCATTCAAGTTGAGAAGAAAATAACAAATAGAAGCATAAAAAAATGGCAATAAGAATCAATGGCAGAATACATACAAAATTAAGTGACCATGATGGTGAATAAAAGTACTACAAGTCCAATTGTAGCTACAAGTAATGAAAATGAAAGACTAATAGGGGAATACATGGTTTTATCAGTGGTATAAAGCTGATCCAGGATAACTTATCTAGCATTCGAGAAAGCAAATTTTCATTAAGGATGGATGTGATAAATATGTTCAAGAATGCCTTATAGTTCTTTGGGAGACTTACATCTTGAGGTTTCGGACATATGTGTAATTACTAAATATCTGGGGGTTAGATTAAGCATTTTGACAAAGACTTTTTCCATACACTTTTAGAGTTCAGCCAGGGAATGGTTGGAAACACTTTCACATTATAGCATCACTAATTAGAACAGTCTAAGCCAGAAATTCTGGAACAAATTCTTCCCACAAAAGAGGATTGCCTAGCTGAGGGATGAAATAACAACATTTCCCCAACTTGATTCAGAATGCCACTATGAGGCATAAGAGAGATACAAATGAATTAATCAGACAGTGACTACAGCATGGGTTAAGGAAATGGCTCCAAGTCCATTACTTCTACATTGGTCTAAATCTAACCAGCAAGGCTAACTTTGATTCTGCATGCAATGGGTATTAGGTATATGAAATCATGGAGGATTTAGCATATACCGGTGCATTATGGACATCTGAATGATCTAGTGGAGGAAAAGTTGATAGGATTCATGAGATTGACACACTAACTGCAATATGAGCTCCGTTTGAGACTAAGAAAGTAGAAAGCACAAATCCTTCAATAAATGTTGTTAAGCAGCTGGGATGAGATGTAATGATTGTGGAGGTGATCATGAAAGTGGATTGTAATATGGTAAGCTTATTCATCAAATCAGTGCAAGAGGTAAACTATATATAGAATTACCAATCGTCACTCTAACAAATGCAATCCAGGTTGGAGAAATTATCCAAAATTTCCCGAAGTAGTGCACAACACCATCAAAATCCACCACATCTGAATATGCCATTGGGTTTTCAGCAGCTAGAAAAGAAACCTTCACAAGAAGAAACTATTACAAGCGTGGCAGAAGTCTTAGTTCAATCCATGCGAAAGATTGATACATTCATTCAAAATCTCATGGATGAGATGGCAAAAAACTTTTAGATTCAAAGGGTTGGAATAAAATATTTATTTTCATTATGATATGCTAGATTAGATCACATTGGTAAAAGTACAATACATAGAATGGTAAAATGTGATTTGATGTCATATGATGTAAATGATGAATTTAAATGCAAAACATGTGTAGAAGCTAAAATGACTAAAAGATCATATCAAAGTGTAAAACTGACCTCTAGCATATCAGAATTAATTCATTCCGACAATTGTGATTAAATGGAACGCTAACTAGAGGTGGAAATGGGTATTTTATTACCTTTATTGATGATTGCACTAGATACACGTATATCTATCTTATGAAGCATAAATATGAGGCTTTTGATACAATTAAGATTTGTAAAAGTGGAGTTGAAAATCACTTAGGAAAGAAAAATAAAAACTTAAGAAGTGAAGATGGAGAATACTTCTCTAAGTGATTTTAATATATTTTGTGAACAATATGGCATTATTCACCAAATTTCTACACCTAGGGCACTCGAACAAAACGGTTTGACTGAAAGAAAAATAGAACCTTAGTTGAAATAATTAATGATATGCTTACCTATGCTAAGTTGTCATTTAACTTGTGGGGTGAAACTTTATTAAGTGTATGTAGGATATTAAATAGGATTATGTCAAAATATACTAAGGTTTCCCTTATGAATTGTGGAAATGGAGAAAACCAAACATTGGATACTTCAAAGTATTTGGATGTCTTGCGTATTACAAGAACACGAACCCTAATAGGACCAAGTTGGGTCCAAGTGGCATTAAATGTGCCTTTGTGAGATATGTGTTAATAGCAAATCTTATAGATTTAAGCTTGGAGACCAATGTAATTATCGAATCAAGTGATGTGGAGTTCTTTGAGGATTCGTTATCTTCAGGTAATGAATTGAAGGAAATTTACAAAGATATCCCTAGCTCAAGTGGAACATGAGATGAAACATCTTCCAAAGATGTTGATGAGTCTAGTGAACCATGAAGACGCAAAAGAACTCGAATTGTGAAGTCCTTGGGATCGGATGAAATTTATTCTCAACTTATTTCCTTTTACTTGGTAGAGGGAAATGTGGTGAATGTTGTAAGAACAATTCCCTTTGTTCTACAAGTGGAAACCGACCCTAAAACTTATAAAGAAGCTATGGCTTCTCGTGATAGCATTTTTTGAAAAGATACCATTAATGACGAAATGGATTCGATAATGTCAAATAATACTTGGGAGCTTGTCGATTTGCCACCCGAGTCCAAACCTATTGGATGTAAATGGGTGTTTAGAAGAAAGTATAACACTGATAGTTCTCTTTATACCTTTAAGGCTAGATTAGTAGTCAAAGGTTATCGACAAAATGAAGGAATCGAATATTTTGATACTTATGCACCAGTAGATAGAATAACATCAATTAGAATATTATTTGCGCTAGTTTCTATATATGACTTGGATGTTAATCAAATGGATGTCAAAATGGCATTCTTGAATAGGAATCTCGATGAGGAGGTCCATATGGAACAATCCGAAGGGTTTGTTCAGATTGAGCTAAAATCAAACCCAAATGGGGAATAAAAATCAAACCGAAATGTTTGGGTCATCCTTTCCACTTTCATTACCCTAAGGGTCTCCTCCATTGGAGAATGAACTCGCCCAATCGCAAATGATGTGAAGGTTTCTGTTACTGCTACATTTTCTCCGGAACCACCTACGTTCCTCCTGGTGTTCTCTCTCTTTCCAAAGCTTGAGCCAATAATATGACCCATATCCCTCTCAAGCTTTGAGCCTCTCTCAACATATATAATTTTGCAATTTGCAGTACTTCAAAAGTAGACTCATTTACAAACTGCATTTGATTAGGTACTTCTCCACCTCCTTAATTATCAAATCCAATTCAGAGAATGTTAACATCTCATCATGCCATATGTGAATTGGCCTTCGTTTGTTTCTCCAAAGCCCCATAAACTCTCTGGCATTTTCTATTGCTCAACAATACCATGGAAGCAGCTTCTTTTCAACTCAGTGCACTCCAATTCTTAACTCTTCTTACTTCAACATATACCCTTATTACCTACAATTTTTGTTAGGTTTTGATACCCAATAAATCCGGGCGATGATGTTAAACCAATTTATTGGATTATACTTCATAGGTCTCGGTCGATGAGTAAAATGAAAATGTCGACACCACAATCGAACAAACTATTCCTACAACTTCTTCGGGCCATTTGAAGTAACCTAATTGTGTTAGTGTTACTCATGGCCCGACCCATTACCCTTGGACGACTTTAAGGTTGACAGCCCATTTATTGTTACCTAATTGGGCCTTACTTACCTTAACCTAAAGCCCACCCCTTTGGCTTATATAAGCTATCATTTACTATTTGTATTGGTTTAGTGTGAATGTTGTGGGCAGCCGTGTGTAGAGAAGCGAAAAGAGTGTTCCTTTGGCTTTGTGCTTACCTTGGCCTTGTTCCGTCTTCTTCTCTCCATCTCTTAGCCTTTGTGGCTGATTTTGGGCTACCAATAACATTCATATTATGCCCTTTGTGGGCAACTTGGAGCAACCGGGTTTGGGGATTTTAGTTTAGGACTTGGTTTGTGATTGTGGTGTCGATTGAAAGTTAACTAAGCTCGGTTTTTTGGTGTGATTGGAGCATATGGTATTAGAGCAAGTTGGGGGTGGATTAGGCTCCAAAATCTGATTAGAAATCGACCAGAAATGGAGTAGAAACCAAATCAGAAAACTGCCCAATTTTCCCCCAAAAAATCAAACATGCAACCTCATTTTACGGCCAAACCAGTGGCCATTTGAAAAATCCAATACCACGGAAGGATTAGAAGGTGGAGGAGGTGCTGGGTGGCGGCGCGTGATGACGGTGAGGCGCGTGAAGCCCACAAGCAGAGGAGTATGTCAGCGCATGGAGGCACGTGGCAGCTTTTCTGGTGAAACTTCCTTCAGGCATAATTTTTATTTTGATATTTCTAACGATTATGTGTTGTTAGTTTTGTGTTTCAGGGTATAGAGTGAAATCTGGACGATTTTACCCCTCCTTTCGTAATTCAATTTTTCGCTCGATTGGTTGCTGCAGTTGTTGGAGACTTTAGGGCGAATAGTGGTGGCTCTAAAGTGATAAATTCGTATATCTCATAATTTACAGATTCAGATAGGTCCGCTCTGGTAAATTGGCTTATCCCGTTTAAATTTCAG
>CAIGRK010357255.1:0-15165 GCA_903798315.1 Fraxinus greggii | reverse complement strand
TATGGACAATTCCTCAATATCATGGACTCTAATTTCCTTTCATTTTCTTCAATTTTCTATACACTTGAGAATCAATATGGCTTCTCCGTCATAATATCGACCAATCTGGGTGCCTGTATTTTTGCCATCGTACCAGACCATTTCCATCCTAAAGAGTGCCACAAGACATGAATACGTCAAGAGCGACTTAAAAATAACAACTTAACAAATTATGTGACCAACTATGGTTAAAAGGGTCTTGCTACATCTACATAAATGTTTACATGAAAGATTACATAATGTCACGTGTCACTCTACCAATTGTCAGTTTAAANGAATCAATATGGCTTCTCCGTCATAATATCGACCAATCTGGGTGCCTGTATTTTTGCCATCGTACCAGACCATTTCCATCCTAAAGAGTGCCACAAGACATGAATACGTCAAGAGCGACTTAAAAATAACAACTTAACAAATTATGTGACCAACTATGGTTAAAAGGGTCTTGCTACATCTACATAAATGTTTACATGAAAGATTACATAATGTCACGTGTCACTCTACCAATTGTCAGTTTAAAATACAATCAACTTTTTCACCCAATCTTTTCCTCTACATCATTTTATGTAATTCCTTATGTACCATTTTTATTTACAAGTAGAGTAATTCGCTTAAAAAATATTTGAGGACTAAAGTAAGTAACACAATTCAAAAGTTTAGTCCCCACTAAGAAAAGACTTCGTTCTCATCATCCACGCTCAGAGCTAGCCTCAGAAAATTTCAAAGCATTTTTTGACTCGTAAAAGTGCAATTTTTACGAATCATTTTCTCTGTATCTTCCTTGTGGCGACTCTCATTTCCTCTCATTTCCTTCAATTTTCAATATGCTCGAGAATCAATATTGCTTGCTCCATCGTCGTATCAACCAATCTATTGTGCAAAAATTTGAGGACTAAGTAGCACAATTCGAAAGTTTAGTCCCCACTAAGAAAAGACTTCGTTCTCATCGCCCACACTCATAGTGAGTCTCCAGGGTACTTTTGAAACAGTTCCATGTCAACATAATATTTTTCCACATAAGTCAATTTTATTTGTCATTCACCACAACAGTCTTTTAATAATTAAAAGATAAATATACCCTTAAATATGTTATACAATTACAAAAATATGGCCTTGTTTAAAAGATAATAATATCCTTTAAGTTACAAAGTAAATGTCACCTCCCACTTAAAATTTCAAAATCAAGTTATTTTCTTTATCTTTTTATTCCACTACAGATAAAAATTCTTTCATGTTTCATCTTTTTCAACCTTAAAATCTCATAAATTTATCAAACGCTCAACAAACAATATTGTTTATAGCCATCACTTCGAATCGGTAAATATATTTACATATATTTTCGCTTTCGTTAAATTAGTATATTGTTTTAATCGTTAAATCTTATTTTGACATAGTTAGATAAATTTTACATTTCTTAAACGCATCTATAATTTTTTAAGGAAAAATGAGAAAAAAATTCATTTGCATGTATATTATTTTGTTGAATTTGAAATGAATGAAAATGGACAAGTGAAAGATATGGAGCTATTGAAATTGTGATAACATCGGTACATCATATGCAGAAATGTACCATGATTTACAGAACAAACTCATGTAGATCCCTCTTAGTACGATATGTAATTGAGATTTCTATTCAGCGAGGGTACATCCATTTCAATTCTACATGTAAAAGTTACTTCTGAAACTAATGAACCTTCTAATTGAATTGAACCAAAATCGCACGACTCATATTTGCCTAACTTTGGTGAGGAATAATGTATTCGAGAGTGAACACGAAGATTCTGATGGAGTGGATCGAATAATGTATTCGAGAGTGAACACGAAGATTCTGATGGAGTGGATCGTAATGTGAATGAGTTTTGGGACACGGGGGAGATAGATCACGATGTTGATGTGGTTATGTCTGATATATTTGTTTTTCACCATAATTTCACTGTTATGCATAAAATTCTCTTGATAGTTCAAGACAACGAGAATAAAAATAAATTTTGAGGATTTGATTGCTTTTGTCCTGTCGGAGACATGAGTCGGGTGGGAGTTCACAAACTGGAACGAGTGTGCGTCAAAATGTTCCTGTGTGGTTCCCAATGATGCAAATTTGCATTTCAATCAACCATTGGAAACAAAGAAAGATTTTCAAGAACTGTGCATCGGATTGCATTGAAACACAATTTTGAGTTTAAAGTGAAGAAATCAAAGTGAACTTAAAATGAAACAAAGTTGAAACATAATTTTGAGTTTAAACAAAATTCCTGGATTGCATTAAAATGAAATCAAAGTTTAAACACAACTTTGAGTTTAAAGTGAACTATGCACTGGATTGCATATCAATCGACATACATAATTATCTACATTGACGACAGTTGCTGTTCGTGTTTGCAAGAGACAAAGATGGACACGAATGAGTTCTTTGTAGTTTGCAAATATGCACAGGAACATACTTGAAAAGTGGGTATTCGTCAAAACGATCGCAGACAAACCCGAGCATTACTTATTGGTCGACAGATAATGCACAAGTTTCAGAACCTACATATGATCTATAGACCTTCAGATATCATTAACAATGTCCGTCGAAACATGGGTGGTCATGAACTACCAGAAGGCCTGAAAGGCCAAAGAATGGGCATTGGAGGATCTAATGGGTTCGATCGAGGAAAGTTATACTAAATTGGCCAAGTATTGTTATAATATGGGGATATCTAATCAAGACTGGCATTTATTATTGAGATGGAGGACGATAATCACTTCAGGTGTTTCTTTATGGTTATTGGACAATGCATTCCAGGATTTCGAAATGCGATGCACCTCTATTTCTAGTTGATGGTACAACCCTTAAAGCTAGATACAAATGTGAGTTTATTATTGCTACATGTCAACCAACCAATATCCAAATTTACCCTCTTGCATTCGGTATAGTCGATGGAGAGGATGATCTAGCTATGCGTTAGTTCTTCACAAAGATCAGGGAAGTAGTTGGAGACGTCAAGAACCTTGCCTTTGTAACTGATTGGAGACAATCAATAATAAATGGTATCGCTGAAATCTTTCTCGAGACACATTATGGTTATTGTATATACCATATATAGGGCTATCTAAAGACTAAGTAATCGGGTAGTGACATCGTTACATTGTTTAGAAGAGTTGCAGAGGCTTACAATTTCGAAAAGTTTTGATAAGTTCATGGTTGAAATAGAGAATAAATCACATGATGCATATGATTATCTAACATAGATGGGAATCAAACATTAGGTACTGTCACATTTTTTAGATGTCGATACAACATGATGACATCGAATAATGCAGAGTTGCTCAATGAATTATTGAAAAAGGATAGAGAGTTATTAATTCTCGCAATGAGAGCATATTCGTAACAAACTGCAGCAGTGGTTTCATTACGACGTGAGGAATCACAAACTTGCTTAAGTATAGAACCACCGAATTAGTTTTGCTTCTCTATGAGATGTGGACGTAATATCAGATACATTGTGGACTTGAATGATAACACATGCATGTTTAAAAAGTTTCAGTTGGAGAGTTTTCCTCTAGTGCATGTAGTCGCAGTGTCTATGGATAGAGGATTTCCACCACACACCTATTATTATTATTATTATTATTATTATTATTATTATTATTATTATTATTATTATTATTACATGGCTGATTATTGGATAGCAGCATATGCCGAAACTATATTTCCTTTACCAAATGAAATTGAGTAGGAAGTTCCCAACGACATTCTCCCACTTAATAATTTGTTGCCACTCGAAGTTGGACCATGTAGTCTGAATGTAGACATACGTATAGAATACCATTTACCGGAGAATTTTCTTGACCTCATAAGTGCAGTAGGTACAGCACAACTGGACGTACTCGCCAATTATGTATAAGTCAGATTCCCCTATATAACAATTTGACAGATATGTAATCTCTATAATATTTATTGTAATTTATTTATTGCGCAATTATTGTCGTCGGTAAATATTCAATTAAATATTCTAGTTACTTAATTGCAGCTTTGTAATATTTCATTTCGAATTTGAAACAAAGAAATAGGCTTAATTGGATGCAAACTAGAAGTTTAGAAATGGCACGAAAGATTATATAGGCTTAATTGGATGCAATTTATAACATAAAACAGCGACGGAAAACCAAAAATCGCCCAGAAAGTCGGCCCGGATGACTTGTTTATAGCTGACTCCGCCGGCTAGGCCTTTTTCCTGCCATTTTCACATTCGAGTACTCTTCCGTTCAATTTTTAAACTTGCAATTGATTCCAATTGGCCCTATTTGATCTTCGATAACCGTTTTATGTTCCGAATAAACTATTTGAAAGTTACAATTAGGTCTATGTACTTTGTTTCCCGTCATTTCGCATTCGAACAATTTTCTATCAATTTTTAAACTTGCAATTATACAGTTAAATACACTCATAATTACATATACAATTATTGCATTAAAACACGAGTTACAATTAAATAAACAACATTTATATTTTTAATAACATAATATACAATATCCTAACGATCACATATACATTCATACAAATCGCAAGCTAACTTTAACATTCACCTATCTATCCAAGATTGGTTGATTGTATCAACCTTGAGTCCAATACTAAAAAAATTCTATATACTTGATTGAGAATATGGTACAATCACCCCTGCAAGTAAATAATAATATGTTTGTTCGATAACATATAGCTAAAAACTTAGTTTTCGAATTAAAAAAAATTATAATACTTACGATACTGCTTCTCTCACCGTCGTCCTATCCGACAAATGACTAGTCTGTCATACAATCAAATCCCTAGCCTCTCTAGCCAACATGAGAAAGATCACAGCCATCGGCTCCAGTATTTACTCCAGGTGATCTTGTGTCAGACAGCTATGATCGGAGTTGTATATATATATATATATACTAAAATCAATGAATACGACCTAAACTACAAAAGAGTGTGCATTCACGATCATTGGAATGTACATATGTGTACAATCCGTTCATGGTTTTCCACTACTCGACTCCAGCCCTATGACTTACTCGAGCATGCACTCAAGAACCACATACCCATTCATCTAGAATAGGAGCGTGCTATACTCAATGTCAATGACAAGTGCAAACCCAGTACTCAGAATGTCTCGATTAGGAATGTTAAATGATATCGGTTGTCTTCGAGATCGATCGCGCAACAATTCCATAGCCATGTTAGATATGCTACAGTAAGAACCAATAAAAAAGAGAAAATTATTTAATTATATCTTCCCCTTCTCATATACCGACTAGCCAGATGGAGATGTCTCATATGCCCATATCTGCAATACTTAAATTATTATATATAAATTTAATAAAAAAAATTTAACATTCATTATGTTAAACATTTACTTCCAATGCTAAGAACAAGCCATATGCATCGTACTTACGCTCGGGCTTATCCCCCTTGGGCATCGAATGCCTCCTCCTAAAGACGCGTAGAATATCCACATAATATCTCTACCCCATGGATAGTTTTTGAAGACAACAATATCATCAACAACTTCTAAATGAAAAATGTCAATCGATGTCTTTTTATGATGATACCTTAGTGCGCTCTCAAAGATAAGCACCAAGGCTAGCTTCAATTTGACCAACATCCAGTCACAAGCCATAAATACATCTCCTAATTGTGCCTCGTTTGTCCATGAAAATATTCATTCAGCAGCCTCTTATTTCTCAGAATAAGGGCCCTCCTTACTTCTTCGCCCCATACACTTTAATTCAGTGATGGTGGCAAACTCAAATAAAAAGAATCTAGCTACCTTGCCCCCCTAAGATCGAAATGGAGTGCATCATTATCGACTGACTTAAGTAGCTGACATAGTAATGTGTCAAGGAGCTGCCCAAAAAACTGTATGTCTATCAATGGATACAGTAGCCATAGGCAGGAATGACATAACATGTCTGCATGTTCATCATCGAGCAACTCCAATATGGTCGTAAAGCTGGAAATGCTACATTTCGACGTAACTTTGCATGTAATGTCTTACCACATCGTCGATATAGTATTCCATCCTGCAAAATTTCAAATATTAGAACCTTGTGCAAGAGATAATGAAATAAAGCATAATATCAAAAAATTAAACTAACCGAATCTTAACTACTATACGTAAGAATTAAACAAATAATAGAATAAAGGAAATGAAAGTAAATAAAAATTAAACAAAGAGAATTAACAAAGAAAAAATAGTTAATTTTAAAAAAGGAAAATAAAACAAGGGAAAAAGGATTTATGATTTTCGAAATTGTAAAGACAATAATAGGCCATATGGACTGGGTCATCTGGAATACAGTCGGCTCAGTCAACTGTGCCAGCTATCGACTGGATTCCAAACGGCACCACCTGCACGACGCAGACGGCGTTGCAGATCGCCATTTCGGACGATCTTCATCCCTAAAAACCTTAAAATCATATACATCTACACAACCATAAGCCACTATACACATTAATCACACGAAAAATATCTCAATGGAGAACATTGACACAAAAATAATTAATTTATTCATTAAATGTTAACTAAAAAGTGGAACAAAGCCAACCTTTGAGAAATGACGATCTCCGACAATGATCGACATGGGTTCTTAGTTGGGTTGTCTGTGTGTACGTCGGTGTCGGGTTGAATTGGAGAGATTTTTTTTTTAAAAAAGGCCTCTCTCTCTTTTCTTTTCTCTGATTTGTAAGTAAATATGGATTGAAGAATTTGCACAGATAAAATATTGGAGGAAATCGTCTCACAAGATTGAATAACAAACTTGGCTGTTAAATAGCCTTACAGAGAAGTGAAAATAAAAACTGAAAGCAATAACATAGCCCATGTTTCATAACTGCTATAACGTGGGAGGAAGACTAAATCAAAAAGAAAGAGAAAACACATACGTGGTAATAACTGACCACTTAAACAATATCCTAAACATAAATCAACATTTCCTCCCTTAAACTGAATGCTGCAAGCTTCAGTTTACATCAGTTTCAGAATAGATTCCCAGATATTCTCGCAGCTTAACAAAAGTGTTTTGCTTGAGTGGATTCGTCATTATGTCAGCTAACTGATCTTGTGTATCAAAATGTACCAATTCCACAGTTCCATCCTTTGTAAGATCTCGAAGAAAATGGAAACACGCATCAATGTGTTTGCTTCGACCATGCATCACTGGATTCTTTGAGAGCTTGATAGCAGAGCTGCTATCACACTGAATAATACATGCCTTGCCTTGTTTTGATCCAGCTTTCTTAACACCCTTTTTAACTAAGCTGCCTGACATGCACATGAGGTTGTAGCAATGAATTCTGCCTCTGTGGTGGAAAAACTCCCGACATGTTGTTTTTTTTATGACCAAGAAATTGGCCCTGAACTTAACATGAACACATAACCTGAAGTGCTCTTTCGATCTTCTAAATCTCCAACATAATCACTGTCAGTATAAGCAATAAGTTCATCATCTCCTCCCTTCCTATAGAAAATCCCAAAATCAAGAGTTCCTTTCAGATATCGCATCACTCTTTTCATTGCATGCATGTGTAACTCGGTAGGATTCTCCATATACCTACTAATCATACTTACTATAAACATTACGTCTGGTCGTGTAGCAGTGAGATACATGAGACTACCTATAGTCTGCTTATAGTAGGTCTTATCAACTTTAACTCTTCCTTCATCTTTCCCAAGTTTACAGCCAGGAACAATAGGATTGAAAACAGAGTTGCTCTTATCCATTCCAAACCTATGCAGTACTTCCAGAGCATATTTCTTTTGACTAATAAAAATACCATTAGACTTTTGCAACACCTCAAGGCCAAGAAAATACCTCATCTTGCCAAGATTAGTCATATCAAACTCATGCTTCATTGAATGCTTAAACTCTTCAAACATTGATTCATTATTTCCAATAAAGATTAGGTCATCCACATACAAGCTTACAATCAAGACTTTGCCTTCCTTGTTAATCTTGATGAATAGAGTGTGCTCATAATCACATTTCTCAAAGACTTCTTTCATGAAATACGCTTCTATACGACTTTACCAAGCACGGGGTGCTTGTTTAAGTCCGTAAAGTGCCTTCCTTAGCTTCTAAACTTTTTGCTCACTTCCTTTCTATACATAACCGCAAGATTGTTCTACAAAGGCTTCTTCATTCAATTCACCATGTAAAAAGGTAGATTTCGCATCTAGTTGATAAATGGACCACGCTCTTTGAGCTGCAAGTGCTACTACCAAACGAATTGTCTCCATTCGTGCCACAGGTGCAAATACTTCGGTATAGTCTACTCCATATTGTTGTGCATAGCCCTTTGCTACAAGCCGAGCTTTGTGCTTTTCTATTTCTCCATTTTCATTCAACTTAGTCTTATAGACCCACTTGACTCCAATTGTCTTTCCTCCCTTAGGTAATTCTGTTAATTCCCAAGTCTCATTTCTGTTTATTGCTTCCATTTCCACATCCATGGCTGTTCTCCATTTTTCACTTTTTACAGCTTCTTCAAAATGAATGGGATCAGCAGCTGTAAACATGGCAAGTTCCCCTCCATTTTCTTCATCAGAAAGTCCATCTCCCGTTTCATAATTTCTCATCCAAACAAGTGCTCTTCGATTTCTGGTTACACTCGAGTTTTGAGGGCCATCTGTGTTTTGAATTAAAGAACCTGTCCCAGTATCTTCAGCATTAATTTTTACTGCACTGTCTACTACATTGTCTTCTATATCAGGATCAGAATAAGTTTCATTTCTTTCCTCATTCTCGGTTGCTTCTTCTTCACAATCACCCCATTCTAAATCACATATAGTGACTTCCTCATACTTCTTATCCCAGTCCCAGTGCTTGTCTTCCTCAAATACAATATCCCTACTAATTATGATCTTTTGTGAAATAGGATCATGCAATCTATAAGCCTTTGATTCTTCACTAACTCCCAATAAAACACAACTGAAACTCTTATCATCGAGTTTAGTTCTTTTATTGTCAGGCACATGGACATGAGAAATACATCCAAATACTCTAAAATAATCAATTGATGGCTTAATTTTACTCCAAGCTTCTTCTGGAGTCTTGTTTAATTTTAGCAAAAGTGGGACTTCGATTCAAAACATGTACAGTCCAGTTAACTGCTTCAGGCCAGAAGGACTTCGGAATTCTCTTTGCTGAAAGCATACTTCGAATCATGTTCATAATTGTTCTATTCTTCCGTTCCGCAACTCCATTCTGTTGTGACGTATATGCAGCCGTTAATTGTCGTCATATACCATTTTTATCATAGAAATTGACAAATTCCTGGGATGTAAACTTACCTCCTCGATCAGTGCATAGACTTCTCAGATAACAGTTTGTTTCTTTCTGAACATGAGTCTTAAAACTTTTGAAAAAACCAAAAGCTTCTGATTTTTCCGTCAAAAAATAAACCCATGTTTTTCTACTAAAATCATCAGTGAAAGTTAGCAGGTACCTTTTCTTGCTGTTAGAGATGGGATTAATTGGTCCACAAATGTCTGTATGCACCAATTGAAGAATTTATGCAACTCTCTAGGTGGTCTTCTTAGGAAATGAGTTTCTGTGTTGTTTCCCTGTCAAACAATCTTTGCACAGCTTTGAAGGAGGTTTGAGATTTGGCAAGCCATTCACCATTTCTTTATGTTGAAGAGTCTTCAATCCTGTAAAACTCAAGTGTCCATATCGACAGTGCCAAAGCTGTTCAATGTCTTCAGTGTTTGTATTAAAACAAGTGGATGCTATGTGCTGAGATATAGCACGCAAAACAAACATTCTATTGGAAGTCATTTTCGTATCCATGATCAAACCCTTCTGAGAATGAAACACTTTACATTTGCCAAGCTGAAACAAAATAGTAAGTCCCTTTTCTTGCAACTGTCCAATACTTAGCAAATTATTCTTCAATTCAGGTACATAAAACACACATGTAATGATCTGTATCAGACCATTTACTTGCAACCTGACATTTCCCTTTCCCAACACAACCATGCTTGTGTTGTTGCCAAGCTTCACAGAGTCTCGAAAAATACTGTCAAAATTTCAGAAATAATCTTTGTTGCCACACATGTGATTGCTGCAACCAGAATCAAGAAACCACGTGTCTTCTTGACTGACTTTGTTGGTATCCACATATGCCATCAGCAACATTTCTTCCTGATACTCTGCATAATTTGCTTCTGTGTTCTTGTTTGGACATTCCCATGCAAAGTGTCCTAGCTTGTGACAGTTGTAACACTCAATTGTGGCCTTATCAAAGGACATGTTGTTGCATCCTCTCCCTCTTCCTCTTCCTTTGTAGTTTCCAGAACCACGACCTCTTCCTTCCGAGAAATCTCCATGAGTGATTTTCAGAGCCTGCTCTTCTTCAACATGTGAACTCATGCGTTGTTCATGTACAATTAGACTGCTTTGCAACTCATCAATAGTTAAAGTATCGATATCTTTAGACTCCTCAATAGAATAGACAACATAATCAAATTTTGAAGTCATCGATCTTAAAATTTTTTCAACAATAGCAGTACTTCCCTTATCTTCTCCATTTGCTTTCATCTTGTTGGCTATGGTAAGAGTGCGAGCGAAATATTCATTCACTGTTTCTCCATCCTTCATGTGAAGAACTTCAAATTCCTTTCTAAGAACTTGCAAGTTTCCACGTTTCACTCGTGTGGTGCCTTGATATTTCTGCTTCACGGAGTCCCAGATATCCTTTGCAGATTTCTTGTTGAGAATTGTCTCCAGAATAGAACGATCTAATGCTTGAAATAGATAGTTCTTAGCTTTCAAATCTTTCAACTGTTGGTCATCAATATGCTTCCTCTGTGCATCAGTGAGAATAGCATCTTCTGCTATTGCAAGAACTCCATTCTCCACAAGCCCCCAATACTCATTTGATCGCAAGAAGTTCTCCATGAGCATCACCCAATGATCATAATACCCATCAAACTTTGGAACAGCTGGCTATACAAACGAACTCTCTGTCGTCATCCTTCAACTGAAAAATACACTCGTAGAAGAATGCTGCTTCTAATATTCAGGCCCTTGTGATGCGGCTCTGATACCAATTGTAAGTAAATATATATTGAAAAATTTGCACAGACAGAATATTGGAGGAAATCGTCTCACAAGATTGAATAACAAACTTGGCTGTTAAATAGCCTTACAGAGAACTGAAAATAAAAACTGAAAGCAATAACATAGCCCACGTTTCATAACTGCTATAACGTGGCAGGAAGACTAAATCAACAAGAAAGAGAAAACACATACGTGGTAATAATTGACCACTTAAACAATATTCTAAGAATAAAGCTATTTCTACAAAGTTGAGTTACAAAAGTTGGGTTACAAAGTGTGTTGTCAAAATTCAGACCGTTGATTTGAAATGATTTAAAAATTTGTTTTTAAAATGATTGGTGTAGATTTTATTTTGTCAATCAACTTTGTAACCCAACTTTGTACATGTAGCATAACTCATATCCTAAACATAAATCAACATGGTTTTCTTTGGTTAGGGTATTTTAGCCTGTTGTTTATTTAAATTGTTGTTTATTTAAATTTTCAGATTTTTATCCTTTTTTCATTTTTTAACTAGCTGGCCGGTCCACTGTTTCCTCGTGATCCTTTGGAAATTCCAAAGCAATTTTTTCGACTCATAACAGTTCAATTTTTACGAACCATTTTCTCTGTATCTTCCCTGTGGCGACTCTCATTTCCTCTCGTTTTCTTCAATTTTCGATACGCTCGAGACTCAATATGGCTGCCTCCGTCGCCGGATCAGCCGCTGTCGCCTTCAATTCTGCTGCATTTTCCGATAAAACCTGCTGGAAGATGGTTCATCTCCGGCAATTATCGTCTCAGATTCAACTCCCACTCTCCCTTAACTTGCAATGCAGACCACTTACCTCTTTCTCTTCCTCAGGTATTTAAGAGTTTCAAACTTGCTCGTAATTGTTCCAGATGTATAAAAGTGCCTGTAACTGGAAGATGGAACATTTCTGCTGTATAGGTTGGGGTTTATTCCAATTCATTAATTAGTAACTAAAATCTAATGCAGGTGGAAAATATAAAAAAATTAAAAAAAGTAAGTCTTGATGTGCTTCATGTTAAATCTGTGAAAGCCAATTTAATTTAGTAAAATTTTCGCTGTGATTGGCTAGTAAATACTTGCATTATTCCCATCGTTATGTATTGTGTAGCTTGCACAATTGATTATTCTCGATGAATAATACTTCATTTGGTTACATTTAAGCTTTTCATCAGTATTCTTGGGATTTAAATATTCTCACGTATTTAAATTCTCGCTCCTTGTTCATTATTTATCTACATTTTAGATGTTTATATGTGATAATAAACATTTAATGCAACATTCTTTACACTATTCTTTTTCCTAAATACTTAAATCTTACCAAAAGCATCTCATGCTGCTTCATAATGGTGAAAATCCTTGAAGAAAAAATATCAGAAAGATACAAGCAACACTCTAGATTTTATCCAAAATGTGTTATAAACGACTTCAATCTCAGTTATTCATGAAATTCTTGATCATGGTACAAATAATATGAAGGTTGTGATTTATATATTAATGCATCTAAAAGTAACTCCTACATAAGATGTCATTCTGACCCCGAACCTTTTGTTTTCGTTCATACTTTATCTGTATGAATATCCCTTATATTCTTATTCTTGTATCTGATGGCTGAAAATTTCACTGTGTATTTGAACGAAACATATCTGTGCATATAACATACCCAAAAATTTTCCTTTAAACTAATATGCCTTGAAATAGTACTTGAAACTACTTTCAAGTCATAGATTTAAACAATTTTGATCAGTTTAATATGACACAATTTGCTTTTATTGTGGCTCATCTGCCTTTGGTATTGCTTCTATTTTTTAATTTATATTTATATGCAGGTGTAAGAGCACAGGTTGCAACCATTGAACAACCAAGCGCCGAAGCAGTGCAAAAAGCAGAGGCTCCTGTCGTTATTATCACAGGAGCCTCCCGAGGAATTGGCAAAGCAATTGCTTTGGCTCTGGGGAAGGCTGGTTGTAAGGTCTATTCTGAATCTTATCAGCAATCAAGGGTTCCATTTAGAATATACACTATGTAGGCCTTTCAATGTGCAATTGTGTTCATAATAGTTTTTTAGTGTTTGATTTGAATGGCACCTGTTGCTCATATAACAACACAGTTCTTAAAGATAAAATGAGTACTGTCAATATTAATCGATGTTCTTATGTTCTATAACTATTTGAAAAATGACTTAAAGGTTGTCTTGTTAAAGCTTTTTGGGTTTTTGTCCATTATTGCAGTCTCGGAAGACTCCTTTGATGTTTTGTAATCCCCTTTAGTTTAATAAAATAGTGAACAACACTATGGACCAACAAGTAGTCGCTATAGACTAGAATTTATTCCATGGGCACATACCATTTGTTCTTCTATCCAATCTTGCAATAATAGTGTAATGGTTTTTACTTTACCTTTCCTTTTGCAAAAGATGATTTTGATTTTATTTCAGGTTCTGGTGAATTATGCAAGGTCATCAAAGGAGGCAGAAGATGTATGCAAAGAGGTAATGCAACCTATATGAATTAACAATGAAACTATCATTATACTATAATATTTATTTAGACGTACATTTCCTACGTTGCTTGCAAGAGTTCTTGTCAAAATTCTGTTGATACTTTTAGATAAATATGCCAATTCCTTCCGTTTACTATTATACTTGAGCTTTCCTGATTGAAAAATTCCTATATAGAGCAATTATTACTCTATGCTGCTCCAACACTTGAATTGTGGCTGTTCATGCATCTGACATGACACAAATTTGTGATTTGTAACATGTGACACTCCAACACTTGATAAAGTGACACAATATATGTGACTTGACTCTTTCGGAAATATTTGTGACTTTCTAACACCTGATACAATTCCTAAATGCTATTCTATTACTGTAATTCTCTTTCATCTTTTTTTTAGGTCGTCGATAAATATATATTCTTTCTTAAAAATGCATGACTCTGACTATTTTCTAATTTCTATTTTTCTAAAACATCTTTGGAGCCTCCAATTTTAGCTACTACTATTACAAGTGATATGTCCCCTACCATGTATGAAATAAGTTTGACCAAATCCTCGCGTCTGACATTTAGATCCCACTTGTGTCCAAAGCCCCTGCTCAAGTCTAAGCAACATGACTAATTTTGGGGAGAGAGAGAGAGAGAAGAAGCAAAATGGGAAAAGTAACAAAGAAAAGAAAAAGTCACGCGTCAATAACCTTATCAGCATTTAGCAATATGTTTTTAACTACCAATAAACACTGTTTCTTTGTATTATTGTTAAAATAGAAAGTGATTGAGAATTGTCTACTATAATATTTGCAGATTGCGGCATTTGGTGGACAAGCTCTTACAATTGGTGGGGATGTTTCAAAAGAAGCAGATGTGGAGTCAATGATTAAAAATGTAAGCAATCACTCTAGATCTCTTCTTTTTTAGTTTTTGTATCACATGTCATGTCAATTTGTTAATCTTATGTTATTGGGACGTGCAGGCAGTCGATGCATGGGGAACTGTAGATGTTTTGATTAACAATGCAGGTTCCAAAAGTGAAACTTTGTATGGTGGCATATCTAGTTTTCAAGTTCGTGGTCTTTTAAACATTTAATCGGTTTCAGGTATTACAAGGGATGGTTTATTGATGAGAATGAAGAAATCTCAGTGGCAGGAGGTTATTGATCTAAATCTAACTGGGGTGTTCTTGTGCACACAGGCGAGTTTTTGAAAAACTCTACCTATATGAAGATATGGATAGTTAAATTCATATAATTTGATATGAGATCTTTATTCTCTGCAGGCAGCTGCCAAACTAATGATGAAGAAGAAAAAGGTAGTCCCATCATGTTTTCTGTTATTGTAGAGCTAGTTAGATCATTTTTAAGCTTAAAACTGTTGACTATAATTAAGTTTTAAAATAAATCAATCTTTTGATTGATCAAAATTGGAAGTTAGCAATTTACTTATTTAGATGGTGACATAATAAACGTTGTTCACTTATAGGTAATAAATATTTGGAAACATAAAGTAACTGAAAAGTAAATTTTTTTTTTTTTT
>CAIGRK010357244.1:5058-16147 GCA_903798315.1 Fraxinus greggii | reverse complement strand
ATAGTTCAAATTATATATTAAAATTCTGTGAATCGGTCTCTAAGTACGAGTCTCTTTGAAATTATTCATGGTTATGAGCCTATGAAGTCTTTAGACCTTATTCCCATGACCCCACATGCTAGTGTGTCGATATCAGCTGAATCTTTTGTACATCATCTTCATGATTTGCATATCAATGACTTAAAGCAAATAATGCATTATATAAACCTCAAGATGATTTGCATAAACGACATTTTGAATTTAATATTGGGGATTATGTTATATTGCAAGCCCATAGAGCTGGTCATTTTAAAATTTTAAAACATGTTGGTCCAAATGCACATGTTATTGACCTTTTATCACATTTTGGCCACCACTCTATTTTAACTACTAAGAACTTTGTTACTTACAAAGGCTATTTTCACTCCTCTAATGATCCTTTTCTACCTCCACATGGGAGCTACACTAAATCTTTTGTCATGTCTACTCCAATACTTCCTGTTACTGCACACAAAGATAAGACTAATGTTATTTTAGATGAACAAGTTGTATTGACCAACGATGACAAAATTCAGGACTTTCTTGATTGTTGGGTCGATCCACCTGATTCTAATTGTCCATGGATTCTCAGAAAAGAACTTCAGCAGCGTGATCTAGATTGATTGGAACTTTATACGAGTCAGCAAGATCTTCCTACTCCCGATGGTTAGATCATATTCTTGGAGACGATTTGCAACTGGCGTTGACATCATTTGTTGAGTTTCGATATTTGGTTCTTATAAAAGATCGTCCCTCGTGTTAGAAGTTTATCCACTCGATAGGGTCGAATTTTCTCACACCCCGGGAGAGTTGATGCGGATATCAATCATCGAGATTTAGTTTTTATTGTTATTGGACCTTATTGGTTATGTTTTCTATTATTGGGTTTGTAGTAGTAGGCTTGGCCCAAGCCCGTTACTTGGTTAGATATTTACTATTTAAGGGTTTTCTTCATTATAGTTAGATTAGACGATGAATGAATAAAAATGAATTGAGTTTTTGGCTTGCAGCCATGTTTTCTCTCTTCCCCTCTTCTCCTTTGTTCTCTCCTCCGACTTCTTCCCCCATTCTCTTCGGTTTCTCCCCCCTTCTTGCTGCTTTCTTCTCCTATCCTGCATAAAAAATTCTTATCACCTACCAATTTTATTCTATAAAAGGCGTTGCAATCTCTCAATGAATTTAGTCCTCGAAATTACCTTACTAGTTGAAGAGTTCTGGGTACTGACCTTAACATCTTCTTTCGTGGAGTCTCATCATCTGAAGTAATACATGACTCGGACTCAAAATCCTTAATCAAATCAATGAAGACCCGTGGCTCGAGCTTATGCTCGAGATCCTCCGCAAGCTCTGATTCGAGCTCTTCCTCTGGGTTTGATTCAGGCTCAGGCTCTTGCTGTTTGTGGTTCCATAAGGCTATGACATCCTCATAGTATTCCCTGAAATCAATCCTGTGACAATCTTCAGGCAAATATAGCTCATAATCTTCATCTCTCACTGGGTGAGCCACTTCTCTCTATTGAGTCCACATGGTGCTTATAAAATGGTATATCAAGAGGGTTATCCCTTGTTATAACCATTTAATTGTTGAAGATTCTACTTGACAGAAGAGAAGATGTCAAGGCCAAGTACTCAAAACTCTTCAACTAGTTAAGGTTATTTCAAAGGTGAAATTTATTTTAAGGAGGGGAGATTGTAATGCCCCAAAATTTTATAGAATAAAATTGTCTGGTGATATGATTTCGACGTATGCCTTTTAATAATTTTAAAATGATTAGGAACTAAAGTGAAATAAGTATGAAATTCAATATTACTTTGAGCCACATAATTAATTATTGATCGACTGATAATTAATATATCAATGTTGAGCTCATTTTGTAGCTTACAATGAATTAGAAGGCTTCAATCCAAGAGAGTTCATTTGGATAAGATCAAACAAGTTAGATCCATTTAAAGAAAAATAAAGTTAAATAAAATTTTGAGGGATTGAGGATATTGATTACCTAATTTAATCCTTTTTTTCCAGAGCAGATTACGTGTGCAATGTTTTGGTTTATTAGAAACCATTAATTTACTATAATCCTAATTCTATTTAGTAAAATACTTTCTTTCTTGGCCTTCCAAGTGTGATGTTTGAATAGGAATCCATGAGTATAGAAAAGAAAATCTACTTTTTGAAACCAAAAGAGTAGAAAAAGAAGTATAGAAAGAAAAGAGAATTTTCACGCACACGAATTTATTTATTTTTCAACCTTTCAATAATGAAGTAAGATACTTAAGTTTATTTCCTTATATTTTTATGTATTCAATGAAATATGCATGAATTGTTAGTGGACCTTCGAATTCGACCTAATGAAATGTGAAATCTTTTGGGTCCTTTATAACGAAATGTGAACTATTTCAAGAATTCAAAATAAACGAAATGCGAAATCCTTCAAGAATTCAAAATGACTATATGATGAGTGTCTCATTTGATCATCGAAATACTCCAAGTAAAACATGGTATAAAGTGTGTTATTTTATTGTTTTATATAATTATGCAAGGAAACAACATGTATCTTACTGGGTATTGTTAAAGACTTGCTCTTACAATAATTTACAGGTTAATCCGGGTTGATCAGATCGGTGGTGAAATGGTGATGCGAGCTGCCCAGAGGATTTGAAGAATTAAAACATAAAATTTTCTATCTTTCAATTGATTATTTAGATTTAAAATGTGTTCAAAGTTATTTTTATTTCATGAGTAGGATATTATGTTTTAAATTGTGTTCAAAGACATTTTTATTTCATAAGAAGGATATTATGTTTTTCATTTCAAAGAAATATAAACTCCATGTCTTGATTGATATTTATTATTGCAAATAAAGAACCAATTTTTTTATCATTTCCGCATGAATGTGAAGAAAATAGAATTTTAAATAACACTCCAAGGTTTATGAAAATTGGGGTGTTACGGTCCTTAACTACACCTGTATATTATTCGACATCGTGAATTTTTTGGAATCCCTTGTATAGCTTTCTTTTAATTGACTATGCTATATTCCATGATGATTTATTATCTCAAACATATCAAAACCTGAAAAAGAGAGACATAAATAGACAACTTACATGTGGGGGGCTAAAAAATAGGGCCAGGGCGGGGAGTTGGCTGGGGCAGGGCCAAGGTCCGATACAGGGTAAATTATTTCCTTACCCCATTTTGTCCTTGCCCATATGTGCCCTGCTGTAATCCTGAGATAGAACTCATTCAAAACTCAACTTTATATTAGATTAGAAAGTACGCTTTGGATGAGAGGAGTTGGGAGTAAATAGGTCAATATTACATTGTGAGATACGTCGTGAGATATCAATGATCATGCCTCTGCTCGTAGTTAGTACTATATTCCACAATTAATTAGTTATGCAAGATTCTAAGTTACCCTACCAAAAATCTAAAGCCATCTTTAGAAAAGCATAATTTCTTCCACCATCGGAGGCCTCCAACACCACTGCTGCCATGACATCCAACATGGCTATTACCTTTATTCAGAACTAGCATGCTACTATCATTGTTGGTACTCTATCACTGTAACATCCTGAATTTTAATTACTATTTTTCTATGGGCCTAAATTTAATATTGGTCATTTAGCAATGAAATAGTCCATATCTAGTCTTGTCATCACACTAAAAGTCCAAAAGTTAAAGTGATAAGTCATCATGTTTTTATAGAATTTATCGTAGTTTTTATTTGGGGTCAAATATTTAAATATTATAAAAATAAAATATATATCCATCTTATACTCATTTTGTAGCCCGTCTTAAATAACATAAATTGAGCTAAAAAAGAAATAATTTTGAAATATTTATATCCGAGTTATTTTGATAGAGAGAAGTATTCTAAATCCTATATTTTATTAATAAAAAGAATATAAAATAATAAAAAGAAACTTTCATTTCAATTCATGTACAATTACTTGGAATTTAAAAAGAGATATTATAATTTAATAAATTAAACATAATTAATTCATTAAGTTTGATAATAATTAATTTAATTAATCTCATAATTTCTTAATTTACCTCAAATGCGTTTGCATTTAAATTATTAAACCTGAAATGTCGTTTAGTTTGTGTTGGAGTTACATGTATGTGTCAAAATTATATATACGTATATAGTCATGTTAGAGTAAGAACAGATAAACTTGACTCCCTACAAATTTACACACGCACACAGTTGGATATAATTTCCTTCACTATTATTCTACAATCATATTTTCAGATTTATTTGATATCCACTTGAGGTAAGAATACATAGTGCAAAGTGGTAAATTTTTATTTTCAAGATGTTTATATAATTTTGGCATGACTGACTCTAAGGCCTTCGGGTCAATTTTTATATAAATCCTTTGGGATGGACCATTAGTTCAAATATTTAAATCCTACGGGATATAGAAATTCTAAAGAAATTCCTTGAGCTATCCGATATAGCGACCAAGTTGCTTTAAATTTAAAAATGTCGGTATGTTATGTCATTTTATATTTATATCATGGTATATAAGAATTTGCACGTAATTTTACTAGATATTTTCAAAATATTCAATCTTACAAAAGTTTCAAATTAGAGTGGGTTGTGCTGGTGTGTAGAAGATTGAACGGATGAATTCTTATGGTTGCCAAGTAAATTTTTTAATAAGGATTTATGGCGAATTTTATTCTTTGAAATTTTTTTTTTTAATGTTTAATTAAGTGCATGTTATTTTAGTAGTTTTGGCATTTGAGCCTTTTTTAAATGTTACAGGTGACAATCGAACTCACAGTATTTTAAAAATATAATTATATATGAAAATTTCAGAATTTACATTATTGATTTATCAATTTGTACAATAGTAGTAAATTTTGCATAAATTAGATAAGAACGATTTTGTTAACACTACAAATCTTTACTTCATTTATTTATTTTTAATTAAAAAAAGGTACTAGATTTGGGGCGTTACAATCACTACCATAATCTCACTACCACTAACTAATATGTTGACCACAAAAGACATGTCACTACAACTTCCACCGCTAACCTGTAGCACTTTTTAATGTTCAAAAGGAATAAAGTATTGGGTTACTTTAGATTATAATACTACCAATTTTATTATTTATTTTTTGTTCTTATTCTCCATGCTGTGAGCGATGGTGGTCATTTAATGTGATAAGAATGGCAGATGACAAGCTTGGAGGCAAACAAGTTGCAGTAATAATGGGAGATTATATTACGGAATGCATCTTCAGGAGGAGTCCTCTTTTTAATAAGTTCATATGGACCGTACAAGGGAACCACTCTATGGAGATATGAATCCATCATGTCCTTTTCATGAATGGGAGGAAGTATTTTTCAGATTCAGTAGGATATGTATAAACCTGATTCTGACCATTTTCCTGTTGAACTTGATGCAGTGGATTGAGAATCTACTCCATTCAGTGGATAAAACAATTTGTTTGGTTAAATTATGATTATTTTTGGCTGGACCATATACGTTTCCATTGCATTCGTTTTACTAGCAAGAACTATTATTCAAGGGCATTTCGTTTTCAATTATTAGTTGAAGGCAAAGGTGATCTATGGGGACATATCTAGTATTCCCCCTCCTGATCAAGAAAAGGAAAATGAAAGGTATCTTGTTTGGAAAACAAAGGATTCTCAACTTATGGCTTGGATCATTGGATTTGTTGCTACTCAAATTGTTTTTAATCTCAGACCTTATAAGTCATCCCGAGCTATGTGAGAGTACTTGAAGAAAATTTACACTCAAAGCAACAATGCTCGACGGCTTCAGTTGGAGTTTGAATTGACAAATTTCGCTTAGGACTCTCGGTCTATTGAAGAATATTATTTTAGTTTTTCTAACCTTTGGGCTGAGTACACATATATTATTCATGCTTCGATTTTACCTGACAGTTTGGAGACTGCTCAAGCTGTGCATGTAGTCACCAAGAGGGATCAATTTCTCATGAAATTGTGAAGTGAATTTGAACTCATTCGTTCCAGCCTTATGAATCACGAATCACTTCCAACTTCGAATGGTTGTTTGGGTGAGTTACTGAGAGAGGAGCAACGACTTATCATTCGTACCTCATTGGAGCAACATCATCATCAAGTAACAACAATTCTTGTTGCATATGCTACTCAAAGAAAATTCAAAACTCGAGATATGTCTAGTGTTCAGCGTTACAGCTGTAAGGGGTTTCATCATATGGCTCTTCGATGTCCAAGAAAAATGTGTAATTGTTGCAAGAAGTCTGGCCATGTCATTAAGGAATGCCCTATACGTCAAATGCCCTATACGTCCTCCACGCAAGACCGGACAAGGTTATGTTGTTGCGGCAGCTTTAGCATCAAGTTCTGCTTCATCAGTTGTTTCCACTCAAGTTCTCGCCTCCCACAATTCCACCCAACATTCTATCACTCCTGAGATTATCCCACAAATGGTAATTTCTGCTTTGTCGGCATTAGGTGTCGCATTAGGTGTCTCTCAGTTAAACCATCAACTATTACTTGGTTACTGGACTCAAGTTCTTTTAATCATATGACTCATGATACTCAATTACTTAGTAACCTTAGACCATATATTGGACCTCTCCATATAAACATTGCTGATGGTAACACTTCCTATTTCGGCCGTGGGTGATGCATCACCAGAACTACTTAATGTTTTTCTCTCCCCTAGTTTATCAACTAATCTTATATTTGTTGGTCAACTTGTTGATAACAATTGCACCGTTTCTTTTTTTCTTTTGGTTGTCTTGTGCAAGATCAGGTGTCTGGGAGGACGATCATAAGGGGGCCTAAGGACGGACGTCTCTTTCCTATTTCACCGAAGCATGTTCCATCTTTTCCTATTGTTTGTAAATCTGCTACTTTTGATATTTTTCATTGGCATAAGTTATTAGAACACCTAAACTCTAATGTATTACATCATTAAACACTAGTATACTTGGTAATAAGATTTCTGCTTCAGTTTCATCTATCTCACTTGATTGTGCATCATGTAAACCTGCTAAGAGCAAGATTTTACCGTTCCCTTCTTATGGTTCTCATGCTTCGCATATTTTTTATATCATTCATGGTAATGTATGGGGTTTAGCACCTGTCGTATCTCATTCACATTATAAATACTTTACTACCTATATTGATGGCTATAGTCGCTCCACATTGGTCTACCTTTTTCATGCAAAGAGTCAGCTTTTTTTTTTTTTTTTGCTTTCTAGTCTTTCACTGCTCATATTAACAACCAATTTTCCTCATCTATCAAGATCTTACGATTTGATTCAGGAGGCGAATATATATCTAATGCGTTTCAATCTTACTTACAGACCAATGAATTATTTCCCAATGATCTCGTCCTACACCTCAACAGAACGGGGATGGCAGAACACAATAATCGTTATCTTTTTAACATGGTTAGAGCTATTCTGATTGAGTCTCGTTCCTTCGTTTTTGGTGTGAAGTGTTGCCTATAGCTGTTTATCTCATAAATCGATTACCTTCTCCGATTATTGATAATGTTTCTCCATTTTAGCTCTTTGGTCATCATCCCACATACTCTCATCTTCGTCCTTTTGGCTGTATTTGTTTTGTTCATTTACCACCGCATGGAAGAACAAAACTTACACCTCAATCTGTCAAGTGTGCATTTATGGGGTATGGTGCGACTCATAAAGGATGTCTGTTATGATCCTACGACACATTGGATTAGGATTTCTCGTAATGTTGTTTCTTTGAAAAAAATCTTTCTTCACTTCAGAAATGGTTCTCTCCCCGTGTTCTCTGTATTGCCTGATTTCCCTACAGAATTCTCTCTACACAAGTTTGGTCTAGTTTACTCTCGCAAACATGCCACTCCAGTCACTGCTCCCGAGCTTCCTTCTCAGAGACCTGTCTCCTTAAGCCTCCCTGATCCTCCACCTACAACATCAAATTGTTCACCAGATATCTCCCGCCTCCTGTCACTCTTCGTCGCACCTCTTGTGTTCCTCGACCTCCAGACAGATATGATCTCTCTTCCCATAGTTCTATGTCTGCTACCCTTGACTCGATTTCAATACGTACCTCTCATAGACAGGCTATGGAACAAGAGTGTTGGCAACAAACAATGAATGCAGAATTTGAGGCTCTTGAAGCCAATTAAACTTTAGATATTGTACCATGTCCACTGACTATGAAACCCATTGAAAGTAAATGGGTAAATTCGATCAAACTTCATTCTAATGGTTCTCTCGAGTACTATAAAGCTCGGTTAGTTGCCTTAAGTAACCGTCAAGAGTATGGAATCGACTATGATGAGGCTAAAATGACCACCGTCTGCCTCTTGTTGTCTCTTGTAGCTTGTCGGTCTTGGTCTCTTCATCAAATGGATGTAAAGAAGAACGCGTTTTTACATGGAGACCTCAAGGAAGATATTTACATGAAGCTTCCTTCTGGTGTGCCACTTCCCTCCGACTCTGTATGGTCTTAAGCAGGCATCTCGGGCCTAGTTTGACAAGTTTCGTCACTCTTTTAGATTTCTCCTTTACTCAGAGTCAGTATGACCCATCTCTGTTCTTTCACAAGAGTACTGCTACCATCGTCTTTTTGTTGGTATATATGGATGACATTATTATTTCTGGTTCTGACCACAATCTTATTCAGAAGCTTGAGCAGTATCTTCACTCAGTTCATATGAAAGATCTTGGTTAACTTACTTCCTTGGCTTGGAGGTTTATACTATGTCGCATGGTATCTTCTTGAATCAAATTAAGTATATTCAAAACGTGATTAGCTTGGCCGATCTATCTGAAGCCTCCCCAATTGATACGCCTTTGGAGTTTAATGTTAAATATCGAAAAGATGAATGAGATATTCTTCCAGATCCGGCTCTTTATCGGAAGTTGGTAGGTAGTCTCATATATCTCATCATCACACGTCTAGATATTTCCTTTTTCGTTCATACTATAAGTAAGTTTATGAACGCCCATCGTCATCTTCATTTGGTAGCTGTTGGTCGCATTATTCGCTATCTTATTGGGACTCCTCATCATGGACTCTTCTTTCCTCGGGGGTCGTCTCTTGAGCTCACGACCTATAGTGATGTTGACTAGGCGGGTTGTCCAAATTCTCGTCGATCTACTACTGGGTGATGCTATCATTTCTTGAAAATGTAAGAAACAAGAATGTGTTTCTAAGTCCTCTACTGAAGCTGAATACCAAGCTATGCCCACTGCATGTTCTAAGATTATGTGGTTGCGTGGTTTCTGAGATTATGTGGTTGCGTGGTCATCTTGCAGAACTTGATTTCTCACAATCACAACCTACATATTGAAGTTGACTGTCATTATATTCGGGACGCCTATGACTCCAAGGTCATAGCTCTTCCCCATGTTTCCACTACTCACCAAGCCGCGGATATCTTCACCAAATCCCTGACTCGCCACGGTCATAATTATCTATTCCGCAAATTGATGCTTGTGGACTCACCAACATCAATTTGAGGGGTGGTATTAGCATATTATTAGAATATTATTTACTTATAGCTAATTAGGTAATTTCCTTGTAAATAATAGTTAGTTTCCATGTATATTTTGTATCCCTAAATATCTTGTAACATTCTATAAAGAAGGGCAAGACAAACGAGAAATTCATTCTGCAAATTATTGTCACGAGCAGGGACTAAATTTTCAGAATTATCGCTACATAAGAAACTGTCTTGGTCTTCAATCTATGATTTTACACCAAAGTTTGTTTCTACTTCATAATCAAGAAACACTTGTTCGTCATCACTGAAATTATCTTCGTTCATGCAAGACTGGAACTTAAATAAAATTTATTTGGGCATTTTATCATGGGAAGCAGTTCAAGTGTTGAAAAATATTTTTTAAGAAAAANGAGCAGGGACTAAATTTTCAGAATTATCGCTACATAAGAAACTGTCTTGGTCTTCAATCTATGATTTTACACCAAAGTTTGTTTCTACTTCATAATCAAGAAACACTTGTTCGTCATCACTGAAATTATCTTCGTTCATGCAAGACTGGAACTTAAATAAAATTTATTTGGGCATTTTATCATGGGAAGCAGTTCAAGTGTTGAAAAATATTTTTTAAGAAAAAGAATTAGAATTGGTTAGGGCAAAATACCCTATTCAAAAGAAGAAACATCATTTTGCATCTTCAAGTTCAAGAATTCCAGGCTTTTCCTGTCGGATTTTTCAACACAGAGTAGGATGCTTCACCAAGGGCAAAAATGTGGAATTGTTAAGATGGTTTAGTGTTTTAAATCATAATATTTGGGTATCTCATATGAGGTGATCCTTGTTCACGATTACTGTTCACTTTGTCAATTAATGTTTCAGTAAGATGCTTCGTAGTGGGCAAGAATGTGTTGTTAAGAGGTGTATTATAAGAGATCATATATTTTAATACCACATCTTCAGTTTGCTGAGGATACTATTCTTTTCCTACTTGATGAAGATAGTTGTTTTAAGAAAAGAATGTATGGTACTTAAACGAGATTTAGAAGTTGCTTAAAGTTTTAAAATAGCTCTGGATTTGCATTCATATATATCATCAGTGCATCTTAGTACAGTGTCTATTGCAGGTTATAGGTTGCAAGATCCTATAACTTATTTAGGTGTTCCATTTGGAACCAACCCTAGGGTGACTTCCTTTTGAGATCCAGTGACACAAAATAATGTTAAAAGATAAAATGGTGGGAAAGGAATAGATTTGAATTTACAAAGCATAACTTTGATCATGTCATTGCTTCCTGGCATAAATTCATACTCTTTTGTGTTGTTCAAGACTCTGTGAAGCGTGGCAAACTGAACAAGCAGCAAGATATTTCCGATGGAAAGGCATAAAGTGGTATCAGAAAGTGCTTGATCTGCATACCCAACAAGCATGCCTTCAAAGTTGAAATGGCTAGCAACATGCTCTTGCAATTGTAAAGGCTTAGAGCATCACGAACAATACTCCGTATTTTAAAGAGCATCTTGGAGAATATTAGGGGGGGGGGGGGAAAAAAGATCGGAACTTTTTATACAAGCTCAACAACACTCTTTACATTTACTTTTT
>CAIGRK010357208.1:0-13937 GCA_903798315.1 Fraxinus greggii | reverse complement strand
ATAAAGCCCAAAACCGAATTCTCCGGTTCAGATCGTCTGAGTTGAGCAGAGGATACACACTCCTCCGGCGAAGCAAGCTACGGTAACCGGCGGTATCCAAAGTTGGAAGAAAAGCGCAGAAGATAAAGTTTCCGACAAAATAAGCAAAACAGGTAATGTCCGGTAAAAGGTAGCATTCGCCATTAACCTTTCTGGGCTTTCTTCTTCAATGCAAGAGAGTCCCGAAAGATGCATAGACTTCTGTAAGTACAAAATCATTGAAAAAATAGATACACTTTATGCTGTATGTATATGTGGATTCATATATTTGTTTGTATTTCTAATTCAACAGGTGGATTGTTCATCTGAAATCGATTATGCTCATTTCGCGAAATGGAAGGCCTGGATATGTATCTGATGAACCACAGTTCTGAATTTTTCTTGTTCTTGTTACCACGTTGGTTGCGAGTCGTGCATCATGGTTGCTATGACAAACAGAAACTAGTAGATATGATATAGTTGTGGCAATTTATGAATAATGAAAGTGTAATTACAAACTTTATAGGATGAAAATTTTCAGTCATTTGAACAAATGTAGTGAAACTATGGATCCAAGAATAACCCTGGGAAGTAACATCCATCCTGATCTGATGTAGGGCGATAACATTAAAGTCTCACATGCATAAATATGATTCCAAATTTGTCATGGCGGTAAAAGACAGTATCTCTTTTGGGTTGAAACCCAAAGCTAAGATATGATAATGTGCCTTTTTGGGTTTGAGATGATAAGAAAGGAAATGAATAGGAGAATTAAATCTGGTCGCTGTCTTGGGATTGTTTCGGCCTTACTGATTACTAAAACTTGGGACTATACATTTGTTTTTCTGTGGGGGCCTTGGGTGATTGTGATTAATTCAAATAGTTCTCCTTTAATTGTTTATTAGGTGGTTGGGACAGGACTTACATAGACTTAAAAATGCATCCGTTCATAAGAGTGACAAGAACAATGGGTGAAAAGATGGGATAGAACAAAACTATCACGACCTAGTGTGGTTGTTAAGGATCTGGTTTCTTTTGAGAACTGTATGAAATGGCAAAAAATTTCCGTGTACCCATCCCCAAAATTAATGAGGCTTAACATGTTGCTATTGTTGTTTATTATAAAAAAGTGTTCTAAATCACTTCCTTTCAGCTTGCAGTCTCGGAACATGACCTGGGTGCAGTCCATAAAATTGTATCAAATGTTACACATTGAGCATTATAACTCTTTGAAAGTTTGTATGGTCCTTCACAAAGTTGGGAGACTAGGAATCTGTTTATGCAACCTTACAACGAATGGTGGCCGAGGTTTTCCAGGGTAACCTTAACATCAGTAGAACTGCTGAAGGGAATTTGTCTAATTTAAGATGAGGCTTTCCTATACCTTGTAATGCTGAGTGGACTTGGAAAAGATATAACAAGGTGAATGATATTTCTATATCTTCAGATTCTGAATATCGTAAGGAAGAGGAGGACATTATAAAGAGTGAGCAAAGGTTTGACACTGGTATGAAAAGAGAAGTTGTGACTTGCGAGCAGTGGAGTAAATTTTCCAGAGATCTTTGTCTGTACCTGTTATGGAGGTTTTAAGTTGGTGTTTCAGTGATGTGATACACCTGTTCTGTGATGCAAAATGCTATGTTGGCAGAGCAGTTGATGTCACAGGTATTACATCTATGTCGCTTGAATTTTGGTGCTATTATTAAAATATCTGAAAACCATTTTAATGAAAAGGGATTGATGAAGTTTTAAGAGATTGTTCATATTGAGTTGCTAGAGTCTCTTCATGTTTAAATGACATATTTTGTTGTTCTATTTTGGTTCGTGAATAGAGGCTGCCCTTCCCAGCCATGATGCCACTTTAGAATGGATTGTGGAACTTGAAAAGGTCCTCATCACACGAGGCTCCTCAGCTGGCCAATGCGAGGTATTGGTTTTATGGAAGGGGCTGCCTATTTCTGAAGCTTCCTTGGAACACCTGGAGTCCATTTTACAGCATTTTCACAATTTCCATCTCGAGGACAAGGTGTCTTTTGAACCCTAGGGTATTGATAGACCCCCAATCAAGTATACCTATTCTAGAAGGATCAAGAACAGTTGAAAAGAATGCGCACAATGAATTCTGTTATTATGGCGGGCTGGGGTGGGCAAGCAGTTAGAAAGGATCTATAAATAGAGAGGCAACCCGCAGTGGTAGGCGGGCAAAAGTTGAGTAAATAGACTCTAGTTATTTCCTATTTCTGCAGCTTTCTGTAATCCACAGTACAGCTTAACAATATTACTTCCTCTTTCTCTTTTTTCTCCAGTTGAGTCCTATCATAATGCTCCAGCTCCAAGAGGTTGATACACAGTTTCAAGCATGGGCATGGAGGTGGGTTGGTCCTAACAGTTTCTACAAAATCTTTGTAATCTCTAAGGGAAGCTTCCATAGAAAGTGTGCGACGTAGGATGCAACGAACAAGAATGAGACTTGAGAGAAATGGGGAGAAAGAGGGAAGAAAGAGGAGAAAATTAAGAGAAATTAGAGGAAGTAATGTAAATTTATTCAATAATCAAGTCTAATTATTCATTGAATATAACCCTCTTCATATAGCATCTAAGCAAACCTAATTTGAGAAAGAAATAAAGGAAATAAAACCTAATTTAAGTCGAACTATAAAATCTATAAAACAAAACCCTAATTCTAGTCAAACTTTAATAAACTAAAATAAGCTAATCTAAATTAAACTATCTTTATTCCTAATCTACTGAGGATATGCTTATCTTCATTTTCCATCAGTGTGCCTTATGGACCACATGTTATAGTCTCCTGACATGTATTTGAAAGATTACTGGGATCAGCCAACAACTTGGTCGTTAATAGCAACGACTGGCCTCGGGAAAAACAGTGTCCTGATGGAAAGAAAGTGAATGCACAATCTGACTGCATCTTCGCATTTCCAACTCAATCAAAGAAGTAAACATTTTTCTATCGTTGATTGCACAAGTAATCCCATCGCCTCTTTCACCTGCTTTGCTCTCGAACGTGTCATCAGACCTCCTTCAATAATCAACGGATCTCGCCCTGGCCTCGGTTTCGTCGGGCTCGACTCCTGGATCATATCATAAGGGCTCACTTAAAAATATTAGCCTGCCCAATCCAACCATTCTGGAGCAGATTTGATCAGGTGTATGAACTAGGTTGGTTCTCCCACACACTGCAACAGCCTACGAAAAAATGAAAAATGAATAAGCAACGAAAATTAAAGTGGATATTATTTTATTTTTTGTAATGGAAGTGTTCATTCTAAAGTATGAAGATGAATGATTAGAAATATTTTGAGACTGTTTCCTTGGAAAATCTTCTCAGAGAGAGAGGAAAATATTTGATGTGTTTACTTTCTGGTTCATTTTCAAATCCTCTGCGACTTCTATAAATTAAGCTAATCATAGGCAAAAGTGGTTAAGCAGCCCAAAGTCTGTTCATTCCTCTAATAATTTGAAGAAAATTTTTAACTGCTTAGCCCTTTTAACTTAAAAGCATCTCTTCCTAACTTTATTACACATGGCGCATTTCACTCTTCTTCTTCATCCTTTAGTTTGAATTATAGATTCAGTTATCGGGTACATGGTGACCAAATATCATTTAAATTATCAATTTTCTCAAAGACATTTGTTTCTTGCCAGATCTTGTTGAAATTTGACAATTTTGATGAATCGCTTGAACTCCTTGATCAAGGGAGCTCGGCTGGGATTTTACCTGATTTGTTGCTGGATAACACTAATCTTCAAGTATCAAGTGAGAAGGTAATAACAGATTGCAATCAGTCTGTGCATTACATATCATTATTTAAAATAGAAAGCAGAGAGCAACTAACTCTGCTATGCTTGGCCTCATTTTTCGAAGACGGTATCTGTTGTTTTACATACAAATTGATTAAAAAGCACCTAAAGAGTGAAAATAAGGCGTTGCTCCGCAAAATGATGCATTTCTACTGTTGTTATTCTCGTATGCAAAATTTCTCAATTTCACTTTGTCCTTACATTCTAGAAAGTTGAATGATAAAAACGACAATCTACTGTTTAGTTTAGTAATTGAGCATTTTAAGCATTCAGCAATTTTTTATTTTCTCTAAAGAAAGCTTTAAGTTGATTTTCTGGGTTTTTAATCAATTTTTACGACTGTTATTATGTCCAAAGGAAATGAGAGGAATTGAGGAGGAAAGCCTTTACTCCTCGAAGTTCTACGAATTGCATGCAAGGGATAGACATCATCTGAACTGGGATAAATTGGTTGAGTTCTCTTTAAATACTAGAATTACATATTTCCTTTTTTGGTCGTAGGTTGCTAAACTTTTTAAGCCTGTGAATTGAGTTTTCAGTGAAGAATTGACGCGATTAGCTTATGGTCGAGCAGATGCATCAACCATAATTTGTGTTTTCTTTGCATATGTAGACAATGGCTTCCATAGTATTGCAATGGAAGCATTTAAGGCTCCAACTTCCTAGTATGAGAATGATTTATGAAGAGAACATTCTTCAAGAAGATAGAATAGAATACAAGAATCTAATATTTGCTGAACACAAGGAAGCTGAATTATAAATACTCGAGGCTTTTAAAGTGTCCAAGCAGAATATCGCTGCCTCCCTTCTGTGTTTAAGATGGTGTGCCTTGTGTGGATTTTCAATATCTTCGTTACCAAATCAAAGGCATGGGCTAAGAGTCTCTCGAGCAATTATGCTTCTAGAAGACATCCTATCTGATCAATTCGTGCATGGATTGGAGCCATGGCATCTTGTCGTCTTGGCTTGATCAAACTACTGAATTCATCACAAGAGCTGCATGCAACTGCTGCCAAGCAAGACACAAAAGAAACGATCGCTGTGACCTGTGAATATATCAACAAGCATACAAGTCAAGAAGTCGGACCCCCTCCATTTCACAAACCTGTATGCCTATTCTCTTGTTCATATGAAAGTTATTTAGTCCTTGAATGTTTTTCATTTTGTCAGATTTTTTTTCTTATGGATCTGCAAAAGGGTTCTTGACATGTGGAAGACTGTCTGAAATTTACAATTGATTTGGAACTTTGCAAAGCCCTTCGTCAAGACAAGCAAGTGTTGCCTTTGGGACTGCTGCAGAGATTGACTCGGAGAAAGTTGTATATGAAGATGATTTATCGTACAAGCTGGTCCTGCTGGTTCACGCGTATGCTTGTCATGGTAATACAAATGCTAATCTCCTTTAGTTTCGGTATCTATACATGGATTTTATAAATTACTAACAGCTTAGTTGCGGCTTGTACATCGAAGTGAAGAGTCAAAAGACTGGCCTTTGTATTGTGCATGTATTTATGAATGTAGCCATGTTTTATAATGCTAATCATCATTAAAAATAATCCAAGTTGTTAGTTTTCTGTTAATTACTCATCTTGTATGTCTTCTATTTTGTCTTTCTGAATAGTTATGTATAGGCTTGATATAAATTCCGAAAGACGCATATTAAAGTTTATTTCTGTAGATTTATGAATATTTGGAAATATGAATCCAAGCAACAACTGCTAATTGCTATTTCTGCTGTAGCTTTGATTGATCAGAGGTCAAGTTCATATTTTCAAGTAAACATCAAAAGTGGTGTTTCACTATTTTTGGGGTCCCTCTGAAAATCCAAGTGTACGTTGAGGATTTGGAAACATTTTGGTGATGGCACAATTAATGATTAATATGCCTTACTTGAAAGAAAAAAGGTGCTTAAAATCATCATAGAATAGAATCCCTTTTATTGGAAGTGTTTCTATTACCACTACTACCTAATTTAAGTTCCCCACTCCCCTCGAAGAGCAAAAATTTGTGAGATTATTCAAAGACAATTATTTTGCTTCTAAATTGTTGTAGTAATAGCCCTTGTCCAAGGTCTCGAAACCATTATATGGCATACGGAAATGTGGCGTGTTTCAAAAGTTTTAACGATTATTTTGCTTCTAAATGTTGTAGTAATGGCCCTTGTCCAAGGTCTCGAAACCAATATATCGCGTACGGAAATGTGATGTGTGTCAAAAATTTCAATGATATAACCAATTAGATTGGACTAACTAATTTGATCCAAAACATACAACTTTCTGGATGTAGACGGTGATATCTATACCGATGAATCTTATATATATATATATCTCGTACAATGAAGTACGACATGAGTTAATATTTATATGAATTCAAAACTGATCACTCATATTATCTACTACATTCTAGTCTTTTCAAAGAAAACTAAAAATTAACTTGAAATACATTTAGACAATCTGATTACACGTAAAAATCTCGTTAAAAAAATAGAAAAGTCTTGTGAGTGAATTATATGGGATTTTAAGGTTATTTTTTTAAAAGAAGATCTTTTATAACGTTTCCACATTTTGATTGTTTATTGATGTCCAAAAATCTCCATGTAAAGTAATGTTTGACAAATTGGAAGATACTTTCCTCACATTATGCAAAGCTCCATCACCAAAAACTTGATCTTTTGTATATCAAAATTTGTTATTAACCCATGTCTCCTCTAATACTCCTGTTGAATCAGCAGCAAGGGAATCCTTGACGTTACACACCCAATATTCCAAAAGTAAAACTCCAAAACATTTTCTCCAACTTGGAGTAGTAATCGAAATTATTGTTCTCTCCATTGAAATTGTATTCTGCGAAAGGAAATTGAATCAAACAGCTATTTACTCCGACGCCTGCCGCCGTTCTTACATGGCTTTGCCACGGCGGCGCCACCAGCATCACAACCGCACTCGATGCTTGATTACCGCCATTTCAGCCGTTTCCGCCGCCCTTGTTCTACTTTTTTTGTGCTTTTCGTTTCTAGTCCCTTCTCCTGGCGACAATGATCACTTCCACCACACTCGACGCTATTCCTCAGTATGTGTTTATTCGTTTATTGCATTAAATGACGCTTTGCTGTTGTATGAAAATATTTACTCACATTTGTGGGTTTTGCTATTTGTCTGTCTCAGATGAATGATGGTGTTGGTGAAGGCAATGAGGTGACGGTCTTTCGTGTTCCGGTTAGGGTTTTATCTGAAAGTATTATTTGTTTTATTTGAAGTTAACTTGGACTGTGGAACATTGGTTGATTGGATCTGAGTTCTATATTTTCTCAATGTGATGCATGTTGGCTATTGAGATCTAGATGAGCGGCGGAGTATATGATCGTGATATTTGGACTTCGGAAAATGCTCAATTCTACTATGGATGCAGTAATTCCAGCAGCAAATTTGCAAGTGAGTAAGCAATTTTAACATGCACTCTTCCTCTTTCCATTCACATGTTTTCTGGATCAACTTTCTATGTTTCTGTTCAGTGTTTTGTTCGTTGATATAAATCTGTGTTGGATATTACGATCCGATTATGTTTTTGTACTATAACTTACATGGTATCACCAACTATATGGGTTAAATATTGCTTTCAACTACAGAGGCTGAAGATGTCACGCCTCCAAACCGTTACTTGGCAATTGCAACCAGTGGAGGTCTAAATCAACAAAGAACTGGGGTATTGCTTAAAGCATTTGTTTTCTTGGTTGCTTATGAAGGATTTGCTCAATACCCGATAACTATATATTACATATTTGATGGGAAATTTTCTTTTATTTACTCCACCCTTGTGCTCACTGCGGTTAGTTTAAGGCTCAAGAAGTTTTGGTGAATTCAGTTAGTATGCTTGCAGGATTCAAGAACTTTAATTAGTGTTTGACAAGCAACTGCCAGACCCATTTTACTGTTGGAAGTTACATCAATTATGTATTAGTGAAGCAGAAGTTAACAATCAAATACCAGTTGATCTATAAAAAGCTGATGATGACATTACTTCATTTATGCATTAACATTGCACCATGAAATTGTAAGCAATACCATTTAGCTAATAGCTGGTGAAGACAACTGTTATTATTATTGTTAAATAGTTTCTTGGAAGTTGGATACTTTGCTAAGTTTGTGGTATTTTTCAATATTTTTGCGGTGTTCGCGTTGTCTATTCGTTGCAATGGACTTTTTATCATCTTGTCAAAGCTAATGCCATGAGATCTGGTGTATTTGCTTTCCCCTTGTATTCTGTATTTTAAGTGAATTGCTGAATTGGTTTATGACATCTAGATAAATACAAAAATATACTCTGGAGCTCAATCTTAGACACTAAGATTTAAATTGCTATACACTGTTTGGCAGATAACTGATGCTGTTGTTGCTGCTCGCATGTTGAATGCTACCCTTATTGTTCCAGTGCTAGACAAGAAGTCTTTCTGGAAGGATAATAGGTACAGTTTTGAGAATTGCATTTAACCAAGCTTTTACTATGAATAATTTTCATCTGTATTTGACGTTGCTTTCTTTGCAGCAATTTTTCGGAGATCTTCAATGTTGATTGGTTTATATCATATCTTGCAAAAGATGTTGAAATAATAAAAGATCTCCCACGGAGGAGAGGACGTATATGGGCTCCATATACCATGCGGGTTCCAAGAAAGTGCAATGATAAATGCTACACCAGTCGTGTATTACCTGTACTTTTGAAGAAACGTGTAAGTTGCTCGGTTGCATTCAGTTGAACTTTTCTCATAATATGCATTTCAGTTACGAAAATGCTCTTGCTAAGAAATGGAAAACGTGGTGAGGTAATGGACACCATGTCTCAACATGATTGTGTGACTCCATGACATTTGTAGGCATCCAGCTCTCACAGTCGTATTTTAACTACTAAACATGTAAGTAAAGGATTCTTAGACCATCCTGTGCTACTTCTCAGTCGGTGGGATAAATGATGAAAATCTAGGTGCATTTAAAGTAGGAAGATACTGAACATTCTAATCATATTGTTATATTCGGTGTGTTAGGTCCTTCTAATAAATGGTAGACATTCATCCATTTTCAGATGGTGAATTGGTGTTATATACCAAAAGCAAATTGATAAAGATTTTGAACCAGCTTAAGTCGATCACCTGCTGAGTGCTGTCTTATAGGGATGCTAAGTAACTTGTACACAACAGACTTCCAAGTACTGTTGTCTCCTTTTCAAATTTAGGTTCAATTGCTAGGATGGTATTATTGTTGTATTATTGTTGTCTCCTTTTTATGCCATATCTTTGGTTCTACCTGTATCTTATATATGGGCAGAAGGAGAAATTATCCCTAGTTCTATCACATTTGAACAAGTAATTTTGAAGCTGCAACCTAGTTCTGAGGAGAAGAATTTATCGAACTTCGCTGCTATATCTTTTTCTTCTAGTTTGGCCTTGCTTCACAGTATTTTTGTTCAAAGCCAGTAACTAGTAGATGCCAATCTCGTGACAGGCTGTTATGTTGACCAAATTTGACTACAGACTTGCAAATAAGCTGGAGATGGATTTACAAAAGCTTAGGTGCAGAGTTAACTACCATGCACTGAAGTTCACTGACCCCATCCTCGAAATGGGCGCGAAGTTAGTTCAGCGAATGAGGATGAATACTAAGCATTATATTGCTCTTCATCTAAGGTACTGAAATGAAATGCTATGTTTTTTCTGATTTCTAGTTCTGTCCATCTGCTTCTTTTCTTATCCATAACCAAGAAAGTTTTATTGGTGGTGGATGTCAGAAACTGTTATGATTTTATCGGGATTCTATTATTGAATTCCTCTTATAGCACTGCTGTCTGCAAGTTGTCTGTTCTCATTTGCAAGCTGCTAGTTGACAAGGTCGTAAATCTTAATAGTGATTTTGGTGAAATATGACTTGAATTGATAGGATGTTATGTCTGGAATTCTTGATCTCTTTGTCTATGTCGACCTTTTAGTTCTTTAGGTTCATACTTGTTTTGCTGTAAGACAATCTGTTGTAATACGGAGGAGTTCATTTAAACTTTCTTTTTACTGCATTTTATATTTTCATTCTTACTATCGAGAAGAGAGAGTATCCTCACGTTAGAATGCTTGTTCTTTACAGGTTTGAACCTGATATGCTTGCATTCTCAGGATGCTATTATGGTGGAGGAGAAAAGGAGAGGAGAGAACTTGGTAAAATTCGGAAGAGGTGGAAAACATTACATGTAAGCCTTCACGTTATAGTTTTTAGTTTGATATGTTGAAATCATAAATAGGAAGTCTTGACGATAATATTTATTTGGAAAACCATGACTGGTTGACAATGTAGGTCATACTTGTTACACTTCTAACTTCCTCAATTTCTTGTACGGGGTTAACTTTTCCCTAGCTAGTATTTCATCGTTGAGGAAGGAGGAGGGGCAGGGGAGTATTTGGTTCTATATTCGAATTCTGGATGTTATACGGGACTTGGCTGTCATGAACTTTAATGCAGTTTAAGATATTCACTTATGGGAAGATTTTTAAGGTGTTCATGTAAATAGATGAAACTACCAAGAAGATGACCATAATTGTGTAGTCAAAGTAATAGGGATCCAAAATGAAGTCTGCTTCTGATTCCACATAGAAATTTGAATTATATTTTATCAAGTTACCGAGCAGATATTGTTTCTGTTTCCTTATGTGTAAGCAGAGGAACCAAAACCATTTCTAGTTTTCAATTCCAAGTAGAAACTTGATGTTGACAGGAAATATGAAGCATAGCTAAGATCTATTGTTGATTAATTTAATTTACAGATCAGTAATCCAGATAAGGGGAGGAGGCAAGGAAGATGCCCTCTTACTCCTGAGGAAGTAGGCCTGATGCTGAGAGCACTTGGTTACAGTAGAGATACTCATATTTATGTGGCGTCTGGAGAAGTATATGGAGGAGAAGAGACGTTAGCCCCATTAAAGGCACTTTTCCCCAACTTCTATTCAAAAGACACTATATCCAGAAAGCAAGAGTTGGAACCTTTTTCTGCCTTTTCTTCTCGTATGGCTGCACTAGATTTTATAGTGTGTGATGAAAGTGATGTATTTGTTACCAATAACAATGGTAATATGGCAAAAATATTAGCAGGACGCAGGTATGCTTGTTTTATATACAAAATATATTGCAGAATTTGTTTTCTTGAGTGCTCACTAATGAATCTATCCCTCTTGATTACAGAAGATACTTCGGACACAAACCTACCATCCGTCCTAATGCCAAGAAGTTGTACAGGCTGTTCTTAAACCGAGATAACATGACTTGGGGAGAATTTGCCTCAAAAGTTAGTACATTTCAGAGTGGTTTCATGGGAGAGCCAAAAGAGGTAAGACCAGGAAGGGGTGAGTTTCACGAAAACCCATCTTCCTGCATTTGTGAAGATTCTGAGGCCATGGAAAAGATGGATATGGGCCTGCTAAAGCGCGGAAAGGGATATATCACCACTAAGAAAGACACAGATATAACATCTGGAAGTCAACGTATGGATGATGACCTGGAATGGTCTGATCCTGAAGATGATGAAGATCTAAGTAATGAGCAAGGAAAAGTTTTGTATAATCAAACAAGTTTGGACTACGATACTTTGATGTCTGAGGAACCTGAGTTGGACGCGTTGCTTTCAGATTGAATGAAGATTATTGGTATGTACAGAGAATTTACCCTTGCTGAATTTTGGCTTATACTTAAAAGTAAGTAAAACTTCAAATTTATTTTGCTAAACATGATTTTCAAAGTTACTTTTAAGCAAGCCAAACATGCAATATCTGCTGGAATTTGCCTTTTTCTTCCCCAAGTTTCGGTATCAGGAGCTTCCCAAAGATTGAACTCTGGCTTGAGTCGAAAGGCAATCTTTGATGAACATGAAGATGAATTCTGTAACTGAGGTGGTTGCTAATAGAACATAGCAAAGATGTGTTGGAAACTCATGCAGCCAGTTTGATGACTTAGTAGTGAGCTTGGACCCTATACATGTTACTGACTTGTTTTGAGATGGTTTTATATAGTTTTCTTCAAGGGTCTATTGACAAAAGGTTTGCTTCTTGTTAGAGGGCAGAGAACCTTTGAATTTTGGATCTTGCTACATTTATATCAAAATTTACACAATGTCATATGTCACTCTACCATTTTTTAGTGTAAAATACAATCAACTTTTCCATCCAATAATTTCCCTCCACATCATATTATGTAATCCATTGTGTATAAGTAACAATTTTTGAATTTATATTTAGAATCAATAGCGGTTTTTTGGAGGACCGTGTAAATAATTTTATTTATAACTCAGGAATTGAAATGCTTTTCCATTATTATATCATAGTAGTGTATACATAAAAAAAAAATTTTTTGGTATGTAATTCTGTTGAATCATATCGAATATTAGCTACCGAATGTACTTTAGAATTATCAGAACTTTGCACCCATTACCAAAATAGTTTGAGAAATATAATTTCTTTAAATTCATTTTTACAAGAACGTTTCTCGGTAGTCGCATAATTCAAAATTATTGTTAAGCCCCGTTTGATGGCCATGATTTTTCATGGAAAATCGAAATTTTTCCTTTTCATTTTCCAACTTTTGCACCTGTTTGATAGTAAAATTTTCCTCGGAAATTTTTTTCCACCTTTCAACATTTTCCAACTTTTGGAGGAAAATCTTTTCTTGTTGTTTTGGTTGGAATTGATTTTCCAAGTTCTGAGGCTTCTTCTTCTTCTTCTTCTTTTTTTATTTTCTGGCGATTAGAAAAAATTCNAAATTATTGTTAAGCCCCGTTTGATGGCCATGATTTTTCATGGAAAATCGAAATTTTTCCTTTTCATTTTCCAACTTTTGCACCTGTTTGATAGTAAAATTTTCCTCGGAAATTTTTTTCCACCTTTCAACATTTTCCAACTTTTGGAGGAAAATCTTTTCTTGTTGTTTTGGTTGGAATTGATTTTCCAAGTTCTGAGGCTTCTTCTTCTTCTTCTTCTTTTTTTATTTTCTGGCGATTAGAAAAAATTCTATCAACAATGGTAAAAAAATTTTTCCCTTTAATGGAGAATTTTCATGCAAAATAAAGTCATACGAATGGTATTTGGTATGATAATTTTAAATTTTTTTTGTTGGCAATTGGAACAATTTTTAGACACCATGGTAGAAAAAATTATCACTTTCATAAACAATTTCCATAAAAAATGAAGTCAAACGGATCAAACTTTCAACATTTTTCAGGTGAAAAATTATACCAATCAAACACAATTAATTAAAACTTCCAGTAAAACAATTTTTACACAATTCAATTCCCTGTAAAACATTTTCTTTCCATCCATTTTTCACATTTACAATCAAACGGACCCTTAAAGTTTTTGAAAATGTCTCATTTGGTCATTTCAACTTTCTGCTATTGATTAATGGTAATAATATGAGTTACTATAAATAAGTCAAAAATGTAATTTAAGAATAGTTTGAAATTTGCGCAAACTTTATTGGCTTTGTGAATTTACTCAAATACTATAACATAGTTGAGATCTATTTAATTTCTTAAAAAGTAGTATATTTCAATAAGGTTAAATTCACCCATAGTCACTTAACTTTATATTTAGTATTATTATAGTCATTCAATTTGATTTTGTTTCACCACGATCACCCAACTTTATATTTAGTGTGATTATAGTCGTCCAATTTGATTTTATTTCATCATGATCATGCAATTTCATTTAATGTTTCACTATGACCACCTAATTTTATATAACATTTTATAATGGTTACACAATTTCCTTTCACTATTTTCACTAATTTTAAAAGGGATAAAACGGTAAATTTTTATTATATATACAAAATAAATTAAAAATAATAATTTTTTTCATTTTAATAACATTTATTTTAAATTAAGTTTTTATTTTATTTATTTTTTAAGGAACATTTTTAAAATAACATTTTACTTTATTTTATTTCTCTAAATAATTTTTTTTATTTTAAATTTTTTGAACAATTTTTTATTTTCTTTTATTTTTATAAGTGTTTTTTTAAATAAGTTTTTATTTTATTTCTTAAAGTAAAATTTTTTAAATAAGTTTTATTTTATTT
>CAIGRK010357137.1:0-13692 GCA_903798315.1 Fraxinus greggii | reverse complement strand
GTTTCTGAAGGTGTTTCGTGGCTATAATATCATCTGTGCTTGTTAATATAACGATTGAAAATAGGTGCTCGTTCAAACATCTAATATAGATATGGTAATTTGTAGAAGCATTGTGCTAAAGAAATGTTTGGGTGGAAGATATGTTCGTGAAAAGTTTATTTAGGCTGAAACAATGTCCTAGGAGTTGGCATATGAAATGATATGTTAATTCATCTGCGTTTTATATAAGTGGATGGGCTGAGATTTAGTCATAATTAAGAGATTTAAAGGGTTTTAAATTGGGTCCTTATCAACTTGAAAGCATTAACTATTTCTGGAATTATTTAGTAGAAGCCTATGTTTTATAGGATTTCGTAATGTAAGTTTTGTTTCTCGCTACTATTCTCTGTTTTTAGTTATCTCTGTCATAGTTGTGGCTACTGTTTCTACTCTTGCAGGAAATTGAGTATAAAATGTCTTGACAAAATGTCCTATAAGTTGCTGTTACTCATTTTTTATATTTTGTCTTGTGGTCCTCAGCCGAAGCAGATTCATGAGATCAAGGACTTCCTTCTTACAGCTAGAAGGAAGGATGCACGTTCTGTGAAGATCAAGAGGAGCAAAGATGCGGTGAAGTTCAAAGTTCGTTGCTCGAAGTACCTCTACACCCTCTGTGTCTTTGATCCCGAGAAGGCTGACAAATTGAAGCAATCTCTTCCTCCAGGTTCATGCTTCTGAACTAAACCTGTTCAAATTTGATCCTAAGTTAAAATGATATTATGGTACTTGAAACAGTATACAAAACCTGTTCATCGCGTACTCAAGCATCCCTTTTTGTGAATCAAACAGCCAGTATACTGGCTCTCAATGGCTAAAATGTGTGGGAGGCTGGCTCTTTGGTTCCAAAGTCGGTTGTCCGTCTTTGGTTAGAATTATTGGTAGAGGGATTAGTTTAAATTTTTGTTTCCTTTAATAACTAAATTGACTGATCAAGGTAAACAGTAATTATTTGATGTTGCATGTATTGATTTTTATAGGAAAAGGGAGGATGTGAGTAGATTATCATTTCTTAATAGATGCGACTTTAGGATATCTTGTATCATTAAAATAAAAAATGCTAGAAATCGATTGAGACACCAAGTTTGAATGGTAGATGATGATGTTATATTTCACGTTATTTATGTAACTAGTTTAACTTGTAAGTATCTTTCGAGTTCTAAAAGAATTTGATTAACATGTGAATCATATATTAATTTTGTAATTGGCTAAAATTTGATGAATTTTGGTTTTTGACTGTTATTATTCCCTCAGATTTATATGCTGTGTGGGGTGATTCAAATGTTAAATCCATTGCATTTGCAGGTTTGAGCGTGCAAGACCTATGAGCCCAAGTTTGCCGTCTTCAGAGAGTAGTGTTGGAGAAATATTTTTATTTGGCGATTTTTGAATTTAGTTGAAACTTGAAAGACTTTGTTATGAATCGGAACTCGAAAAACTTTGTCTTGGATGGATTCTAGTTAAATTTTCTCAATTGCTAGTAGTTGTGCAAATTTGATTCTCTGTTAGAATGCTTTTGGTTTCATTGTGCTTCTTTTATAGCTTATTTTTCTTTGTGCTTGCCATCTACATTTTAACTCATGTTCTTGTTGATTTTGCTTAATCCATGTTTGGTTTAGATAAAAAATAATTTTTTAGTAGATTTTAATAAAAGTTGGTATGTAACCAATAAAACATTATTAGATGCTGGACCAAGAGCTTGACGCTCAAGTCTTGAATGAAGCAAATAAGATAGTAAACATGTTCAAATGTAAAATAGAATGAAGGACGATCTTTACCCTGGAATGAGGATCTCTTTTTATAGGTAGGCTGAAAATTGTTGAGGGTATTGGGTTGATAGAGGGGGCTTTGCTAATGGCATTGAGGCGAAGAAAATAGCTACTTCAAACAAAATATTAACTGATCGGAGAATGGAAGAATTGGCGAGCTACTTGCGGCTCCTTGGGATTGCTATAGATATTATATTGTGGGAAATAGACTAAAATCGTATTAGCTTATTCAATGTCCTAAGAATTGAGTACGAAAGGAGGTTATTCCTCATTCAAGGAATGCTTCCTCATAAGCAAAGAAGAACATGCGAAATTTTTACCTTGGGTTCTATCCAAGGCTAAAAACAAAAATAATGAGACACCAATTTCATAGTGACTCGTGCCGTATTTAATAAGTTTAATTAGTTAAATGGTCATTGAAGTTTCGAGTAATTGTGCCAATAGTCACCAAAGTTGTTTTTTTATGGTAATAGTCAACCAGATTTTTAAATGTTACACTAATGGTCACTCGGTCAAAAGCGATAATGTTAAGTTAGACATTGTGCCATTAAATTCCAATTTGTCACCAAAGAGAGTTGTTGATCTCCATTTTTGTAATGGTTACGTGGACAACAGATATCGTGTCTACTCACATCTACGCAAGTAAATTTCAACACGTTTTGACTGGAGATTTGGATGGAAAAGGATGGTGTTTATGGACGTGGAAGATGCTTTACGACGCAACCCAAAAATATTCAAATATCGACAAAATGATCCAAGAAGATTGCATTTAAAGAAACTTTTATAAACAACTCAACCAAAGTAAAAATAAACTAAACCCAAGTAGATAAATATGAAATAAGCAAGAAAGAATCGAGTGTGGTTTCAAGTGTAAAGAGTTCATTAGAAACAAATGTTACAAGGGTTACTTATTTAAAGAGTTCTGGTCGAAATGGTAGCCGTTGGATAAGAACTAAATGAAATCATCTCTCAGGCCAAAACCCCACATCATTTAGTCTGCTATGCATTTAATATATTGACAAAGTGTCAACCACCCTATATCTTGGGCTAACAATCCCGACATTTATTATTATAAAAGTTACATTAATTATTTCTAAAGATTGTTTGCAAATCCTCTAAAAGACAGCAAGGACTTTAGCTAAAGGGAACTTCGGATGGAGCGAGGACTTCAGCCAAAATTATTTTCGGAACAAATGGCATCAACTTCTTCTTTTTACTTCTTTATTTAACCAATTGGGTCTTTGTTGACTTTGTCAGATCTTACTCATGTCTCCGTGTGGACTACGACGAAGTATCCACTAGGAACCTCGATGGCGAGGCGTAACAATAGTCCCACAAGTCTATGCATGATTTCATGTAATGCATGGACTTCTTTTATAAAAACAATTTTTTTTTTGTTGTGGTGGTTATTTTTACAATACCGAAATAGTCCTCCAAATCTAAGTATAATTATTTATATTAGAATTTGAATTTGAAAGCATAACTATAACGAATTGCTCGAGGTATTTATTGAGGGTGTGTCCGAAGTTGTATACTTCGAAGTTTCTGATTTTTTGAAAATGGTTGGGAGCATCAATTGAGATCCTTTTATCCAAGGCTATTTATTTGAAGTAGTGTCCCTCTGCTATTTGTTGAGGTTGTAAAGCATTAATTCTGAAGAGGCATGTTTTTTGAAATGTTAGGAACACGAGGCACTCTTAATTATTGCTCCCAAATGATTTACTGTTTTGTACGTTTTCAAGAAAAGATAACTGAAGTAGTTCAACTTTCCATACACACAATCGTCGCCATATTGAATGAGCAATGATGACTGCTGCAGGCAAAGCTGCAAACGTTATGAATAGCTCAGATTGAATCTCAAATGAACAGCTGGATGGTTTGGATCTAGATCCAATGGTTAAGGTTGATGACTTTCGCCTATAAAAGACAACGATTTTGGGTGAAAATCACTTTGATAACAAAAACAATTAAACTCCCAAAAACTCTCTTATTCTTCAACTTTATTGAAATTCTTTCTGTCACTTTTCTTCAGTGAATTTGTTGTTCCACTTCGTAAGTATTTTCAACTTTTTTAATTTTGATTTTCATGGTTTTTTCTCTTTCTGACGGGGTGACTTAGACATTAGCATTGTAGCTTCTAAAATGGGAGCTACAATAACAAATACTATTGACCTCATCCAAGCCATTAGGGCTGGTCAGAGTACTTTTCCCATAAGAGAGGGTCGATACGGGTTAGGGCAGTCAATTTTTTTTTTCAAATGCAACCGCAGTCGACCTTGTAGACATAGAGAGGGTCGATACAGGTTGGGGGGGAGTCAAAATGTTTTCAAATGTAACCGCAGTCAACCTTGTAGACATTAGGAAAAATATTGCACTTCCTATAATATTGAACTCCTAGCCCCATCTCTTGATGTACGAGCCTGCTTTCCTAGGCAGGGATGTGTAGTTGTTAGCGAGTTCCTTCTGAAAGGGGACTTAGTCTGCCCCTTCATCCTTTCTTTAGAATCGTACTTAAGTTGTACTGGCTGGCACCTACCCGCTCGTCCCCAATTCATGTGCCCAAACTAGTGAGATTTATTTTTTGTAGAAGGAGACCCCACTTGGGGAGGATATTCCCCTCCACGTCTTCCAATTATCTTCCAACATAGTGTCTTAGGTAAAGGGGATTCCAAGGGTTGGTACTCCTTATGTCTATGGGGGTTCACTTCCCACTCGTCATAGGCCTTCCCTCTTCTATCAAAGGATAGAAAGAAACTTGTTTCTAGGTAAGGGGTAATGACAGATTTGTGAGTGTGACAAGGTCCCCTATGTAATAGTGTCAACTAGTTATTTCGAAGCTAGTGAGTGTTTGTTTCTTCAGACTTATGTTTCCTAACTTTGAATCAGTTCTGACCTGTTGTAGGATCGGTTGATCGCTTCGAATTAACCCAAGCAAAGTTAGGTGTTATGGAGGACATCTACCTTTGTTCTCTATTTTCGCGAGAGTTTGACCATTTGATTAACTCGAAGTGGTTTTTCGAGAAGTTCTGCTTAATGGCTAGGAGAGGTAACCTCTAATTGTGAAATTTCTTTAACTGTTGGTAGGTAGTTTGAATTGACTCTCTATTTCTTTTGTAGGAAATTTCGAGAAGACAGGGCATCTCACCCCTGACATGGCCTCCATCCTTGCTGGCACCTTCACTGTCGGGAGAAAGGGGTTCAAACTTTAATCTATAGCAGCAAAATAGGTGAGGGACCAATTAGAAAAGATCAACAAGGAGGCTGCTAGTCACGAAGGAGAATGGTGACCTCTTGTCAAAGAGAAGAGGAAAAACAAAGTAAAAGAGGTTTCCAAGAAGAAGTATACATTATCCTCTATTGGATAGTGGGGGTCAGTGGCAGCCCACCACCTTGATCCGAAGTCCTAGCAGGAAAAAGATGATATCGGCCTTTATTGCTACGGCAGGGAAAAATGTGTTGAGATGTTGGGCTCGGAACGAAATTGGCCAACCCGACAGGGGGACTTTCGACGGGTTCTCCTTAAGACCAGCCGTCGGTTAGCCCCAAGTCTGGCCGGAACTCGACGAGCAGCCGATGCTATCGACCCCGTTCCCTCGTCGACCAGCCCATCCAACGATGGGTCGGTCAAGTCTCTCGCCCATTCGTTTTCACTTTCACCGGATGAGGAAGAAATGAAAGTTTTATATATGATAGAGGAAGAAAACCAAGGTAAGAAATTAAAAAAAAGATTAATTTGTCAGCGTAAAGAGGCTACCCCTTATCGATAGAAATCGACAAGAGGTAGAGTGTCTAGTGATATGAGATGGTATAAATAGCTATCCACGACCATCATGAGGCCCTCTACATTCACATAAGCCTTCTACTACTATGAGGCCGTCGACCTCCATGAGGCCGCCTACCACCATGAGGCCTTCGACCACCATGAGGCCGTCGACCACCATTAAGTCGTCGACCTCCATGAGGTCGTCTACCACCATGAGGCCGTGTTCGATCACCATGAGGCCGCCTATCATCATGAGATCGTCGACCCCCATGAGGTCGTCGACCTCCATGAGGCCGCCTAGCACCATGAGATTGTCGAGCCCTATGAGGCCGGCTACCACCGTCGACCCCCATGATGCCACATACCACCATGAGGCTAACGCTACACTTAACCATTCAAATGACAATGAGTTTGACGGGAATCGCTCAAAGGCAAACGTGGGCACAACCCATTGCTTGAGGAGTGAAGGTCATCCCATCAAAACATGGGGGAAGTGGAAAGCTATACGTAGGACACGTGGCACCATTAACTACTGAACGAGTGCGTTACATCAGATGCCTATAAATACCTCTAAGATGAGAAAGGTACGATTTTTGAAACCTGAACTATTTGAATTCTCATATACTCTGTTCTTACTTCCAAAAACTAACTACTGATTCTCATGTCGGATGTACAAGGGAGAAGAAGCCCCGACCTCATCTTGCATATAGCATACACTATCGGAGTACACTGATCACACAACTCATCAAGGAGAACACGGAGGTCCATCTCGCTACAATTTTAGAATGGATTAGTAATAGAGCATATTGATTGTAATAGTTGAATTGTTGATTTTTCATCTAAAACTGGTGGAAGAGTGAATAAAAGCCTTCAAAGTTACAATCTGTCTCGGCTCCCTAACGATTGATTGTTGGAAGTGTTTTCACCGAAATCGGTTATCGCCTTCCGGACTAGCTAACTGAGGTAAAGGACAAAGATCAACTTGATGAATAAAGCATACGATAGAGAATCCCGCCCGATCTAACCATCGCAATTCGTTCCCAAAGCTTCACGAACCTATTGAAGCGAGGAAATTCTGAATTGTTATTATTGTAACTTTGAAGGTTTTATTTAGTAAAAAATAATTATTTGTAATATTGTAATCTTATTTTTAACAATTTATCAAAGACATGTAAAGTTTGGCATAAGATCCAAAATCTCATGGACCTGATTTTTATTAATGAAATCTGTCCCGATTCTGGGTTTCGTGAAGTGATTGAATGTTGTGTGGGACGCGGGTATTACCTCCAACCGACCCATTTATAGGTTGGTGAAACCAGCCACTTATGTCTCTGTCTGTCTTTTTCCCCTTCATTATTCTAATTTACGGTCACATATTATTTTTCCTTTTTATAATTTTTTTGAACATAGTTGATACATTACATATAAATTGTAATAAAAAAATTATCAAGTATCAGTCTTGTGCAATTCAATGTACAATATGTACAATTAAAATACTGAACCCCGTTTGAGAACCATTTTTAGGGGAAAAATGTATTTTGAAATAGTAATTTTTTAAAAAATGAGTGGTTAAAAAATAAAGAAAAGATTTTGAATTTACTTGTCACATATTTTATCAAAAAATGTTGTGATTAAAAATAATTTTAAGGAAAAAAAAAAAAAGAAAGAATTTTCTTAGCATATTAGGGCAACTCCAACATTGTACCAATATATGATGTTTTACGCTGAATTAGTATGAAAACCTTCTCTGATCCAACTTCACATGTTGACACCAAATTTGGGGCAATATGTAATGATTAATTTAATTTATTATTTATTTTATTAACATTTATAATAAATTGTAATAATATAGTAAATTATAACTATTGACATACATTTTATATAATGATGTTAGATGTAATATTGTTTAATTATGGTTAAGTGTAACTTTTTAAAATTTATTAATAAGTACAATATTTTAGTTAATAAAATGTAAATTTTAATTTAGCAATTTTAGTAGTAATAGAATTTGTATTTAAATAATTTTTAAAATAAATTAATTGTTAAAAAAAAATTTAAAAAAATGAAGGAAGCGGTGTTCATAGCATTTGGTATAATGAGTTGGAGATGACTAAATAAGATGGTTTGAAAGTTGCACCATTTTAATAAATTGAGTTGAAGATGACTTTAAAATGACCGACAACCGTGAAATTTTTATCCGTCTTCAATTTCATCATGGAAATTGCATCAAATTAACATGTTCATAGTACCAAAGAACCGTGGCATATGCTAATTAATTGTAGACTAAATCATTAGTGACATGTCAAGGTGGGGCGCCTGCAATTTAAAAAATTATAGGCCCCACACTCTTTTGTGAGAGGAATGTCAAAATTAATGTACACAAAAGTATACAAATGAAATTACTCTATTTTCATACATGAGTGTGATTATTTGTTCATGCAATAAGTGCATATACTCAAGTGATGAAGAAGCAATATAAAACACTTATTGTTATTCCATCTGACCCATTTATATATGCTGATTTTATTTTTCACAATGATTAATAAATCTTATTTAATTTACTGAAAAAACAATTTTTGCCAAAATTTTTTTTTAATTTACCTTATTTAATTATCAACAATTAGTAGTAAATTGAGGAAATTTGGTATAACTAGACAAATAATAAATGTATATTAATAAAAGAGCAAAACAAAATATTCTCAATAAAGAAATATGACTATATAATTGAGACATAAAAATAAGGGAAATCAGCTTATATAAATGGGATTTAGGGAATATTATTTATGTATCTTTTATACGCAATATTTATTTAAATTAGAAAAAAATTCAATCAAGAATTAAAAGTGATTTTCACTCCATATGAAACAAAAACTTCTCAGACGTGTCGTATCAACGATGACTCGTTTTTTTTTTTGGACAGAAGAAGACTATAAGTTTATTTTTCAAAAGCATCATTAGAAAAAGTTTTTGATCGTAGTTGTAGATTATGCAATGTACTGAAAGAAAATATTTCTCACATATTGAGCTAAATTAAATATTAAAATAGACAAGGATAAGATATTTGGCAAAACAAACAACAATGCAAAAATACGGTTAAATATTTGGCCTCATTTATTTTTGGACGAAAATCATAATCAAGGATAAGATTTTCTAATCAATGAAATATTAAAAGTAAGAATTTGATGAAAAAAATTACGGATATAAGTATAATAACGAATAAAGATTAATGACCTAATTAAAATGTGGTACTTATATAACCACCCAATTTTTTAAGGATAATGATATTCACAACATACTTTTTATTATTTTCACTGTATTTTAATTGCACCTAAGGTTCTCAATCTTTTTTTTATTATAATATTTAAGTCCTTATTTTTTTTTTATGCATTCTTATTCTTAACCTTCCAATAACTAGTATTTCATAACAATTTCATCCAAAAAATCATTTGAGAGGGTATAATTTGACTTATTTGCCATCCTGATTTTAAAAATATAATAATACAAAACTACACCTAAGTATTTTTTTTTTTTTAAATTTTCATGCATGCCCAAAAATCATTAGCAAGGATAAATATATTAATTAATGGAAGGATAAAGATAAGAATTGGATGAGCAAAAAGTTAGAAGCATAATTGGTAAAATGAGAAAAAAAAATTGAAGACGTTAAATGCATTTAAAATATAGTGCAAATAATAAAACGTGTGGTGTAAATATAATTGTGGTGGATGAAGCAAACGAATTTTTCCCCGATTTGTTTATTATTACAAGTTTTGTGCAATTAATCAGATGAGTTATATATTCTTTCGACTCAATATGGATCATAGTAAGGATCCCGGCCACCTATCAAAGTACATTATTATCGTAATATTCAATAATATAAGAAAGTCACAAAGACGAAAATATAAAGAGCAAAATGATATACGAGAAAAACAAAAAGAATTATCTTTAATAAAGAATCCTAAATACGATAAGTTCTTGGGTTAACTAACGTTGACCCCTTTTCCTTCAAAAAATTAATTGAGTGTGGGATAAGCTAATCCATGTACTTAGTCTTAAAACAAATTTATAATGATAATAATTGTATGTAACAACCAATTGCAATATTAATCAATCATTTGAATAAGAACTTTTTTCTTTGTTTTTTTTTGGTGAGGGAACAATAAGTGGGACAATTAGGAGGGGCAGAGATATCATTCGGTAATCAATCCTTATTAATTATTTGGTTACAAATTATTGCTCTTTTATAAGTTTTATGTAAAATAGTCACTGACATTATCTGCACTCTCTCTCTCTCTCTCTCTCTCCCCCACCCCCACCTCCTCCTCCTCCTCCTCCTTTTTTTTTTTTTTCTCTCCCCTCTCCCTCCTGTTTGAATTGCCGTCTCTGGGTTGATGTTTCTTAATTTGTGTTATTGGGTAGTAGTAAAATATCCTACTAATTATTTTCCAATTTTTTTTCTTAATATTTGATTTGGAATTATATTTTATATATATTTATGTGTGTATTTATGTATTCACTGTTCGTAATTTGATGGTGAAGCCTGGTTGTTCAAGTGAGCTTTCTGAAGTGAAGATGTCTGAGGCCCAGCTGATTGAGATTAAGGTTTGTGAATTGTGATTCTCTGTTACGTGAAGCCTTTTTCTCAAGGCATGTCTACTGCGTATTGTTCTTCATCAAATTCAATTTGTGATATATGTTTAATTCAAGGATTAAGTTTCTGCTGTGTACTTTACGTCAAAACGGGGTTGACTCTTGCTGGAAATATATAAATGACAATATTACAGTAAAGAAATGTGTTTGCTGTTAATTGCTGATTCATTGGATTTTGCTAGTTCAAATGTCAAATTAAAGGCATATTCTGCTTTTCTGATGCAGATTACTAGTGCTGGTTTGTGGTCACAAAAAGAGCCCCAGTATGATGCAACCGATGCTCATAAAAGAGAAACTGAAAATGCAATTTCAAAGGCAACAAATGTGGATGGAGATGGATTACCCCTTTTTGGGAAAAAATCGTGGTTGACTTGGTTATCTTCTGGTGCAAGGAGGCGGAAATCTCCATTAAAATTCTCGAGCGCTGACAACGATGTTCTGGAATCTCAAGAAGAAGTTTGTGTCAGTGGTGAAAGCTTTAAGGCAGCAGCTGATGATGTGGTGGTGAAAACCAATAAAGATGGATCACGTGGCAGGTTCTTTATCTCACCCAAAGAGTCACTCAAGGCAGCAATAGTTCATATTTTTAGAAAGTGGCATGGGCGTATATCTTTCTTTTGGAGGTTGGCAAAACGAATTCTTGGTGGTTTATGGGTGAGGAGTCTGACAATTTGAAATTTACTGTAGCGTATGCCTTATTTATCCCTTTTTTTTCATTTTCCTTCCTTGTCATGGAAAAATTAGTGTGTATGTGCATATGCGCTTAGGGTTTACCTAAAGCATGGGCTGTGAATTCAAATTGGGATGTTAAATCCCCCATGTATTTCCTGTACCAAAATGGAATATGTCAAAGGAAGGACTAAGAAGGGGCTCTTAGTGCATTACTTATAAATCATTATTTAAAACTGGTGGAGTTTTTAGTGTAGGGTATTATGTTATGCACATAAATTAATTGTGGTTGCTCATGATTAGGGAAGTATAAACCAACTGTGCAATATGGTTTTAAATGTCTTTAAAGAGTTACAAACCGGAATCCTATATGCATCTTTTCTTGTAAGCTGTACTTGTCATCTGAAATAATGAGGAAACATATTATATCATATGGACAATTTATTCATGTGCATTTGTGCATTGGATTTTTACTATACTAAACTCTGTCATCCCTTTCCTTCCCCATTTTCTCAACGTGTTTTATATTTTCATGGAGTGAATTTGTTTGCTATTTTGAAAGAGGGAGGCAAGTAGGGTTTAACACTTGAAAAGTAGTTATTGCACATTTGAGAATAAGAACTTAGCTGGACAACAATATACTGACAACATTATCTGTTCTTTCATGGATGTTGCTTGTGAAGCTGATCCCTATCGTATTTGGAATTGGAATACATTGATATCTGTTTAAGTTTTTGATTCTTAGAATCTGTAAAGAGCTGAATTGGAGGGGTGCAATAAGGAGGGTGAAAGGAGAAACTAACTTTGCACTGTTCTTTTAGAGAGAAGAGATGAAAGGCATGGTAGATGGGTGTAGAATAAACGTCTCCTCCATCGGCTTTCTTCCTCCAAAATGGCAGAAAACTGGACAGGCTGGGATTTAGTGTTGTAAACTTGATCACCAGTAGCCTCTTATATTTGAAAATGTGTTAAAGGTTTTTGGTGACAACGTTGTTCAGTTCTTAATAAATCAGTTCTTGGTCTCTATGCAGGATATTGCTGGTATTAATTTGAATTTTGATATTCCCAAGTGGCTTAAAATTTTGCATTTGGACAGGCTGAACTCCTATGCAGGTAAAATTTTATATCCTCTGATTCGGTTATCTCACTGTATAATGCCGTATTATAAGCTCTTTTGCATTCAGACACATCTGTGTGTTTCAGAATCTTTCGTCTGTAGTCCGCGTGTCTGGTTGTCCATTCTTGACAAAGCTGCAAAAAATATTAGGAAGTATCTCTTTCCTTGGGAGTTATTGTTGACATAAATTTAGTATGTAAGGCAACTGTGGGAAAAAGGAATCCATCCTGCACATGAGGGGGAGTGTTTAAGACAATTTAAATAAATAAATTTGTCCACACACAAATCATTCGTTGAAATAGACTGCAGTGGACTGGCTTTATGTATACCCTCAAGGAATGGAGAAGATTGTGACATACATAAAGGACAGATACAACAATACGCCAATGTTCATAAGTGAAAACGGTATGTCAGTAAAAATAAGCTTCAATGTGATTCTGGAAGAGCCTTAAAGGTTAAAAATTGATTCGCTAAAATGGAAAAATCCCGTAGGGTTCGGAGATGAGAACAATCTGGATTCATCTGTAGCAGATTCTCTCAATGATGTCGAAAGAGTGGAATATATGGAAAACCATTTGGATTCCCTGGCAAAGGCAATAAGGTATTGATCCTCTTTCATCTTTATATATTAATGCATCTTTTGGCATGTTTTTGTTCTTTGTGGCCTGTAGCTCAGGCTGTAAAACTACGTGGACGCTAATCAACTTGAATCCCTCCTTGCCCATAATGGCATAAAAGGGAGTCGGAAAATCATAATCTGGAAGCCAATGCTGACAGATAAATGTGCTAATTTTGTCCAGAAATGGAGCAGATGTGAGGGGCTATTTTGCCTGGTCCTTACTCGACAACTTCGAATGGACATCTGGATATACAATAAGATTTGGACTTCACCACGTAGATTATGCTAGTCTTGAAAGAACTCCTAGATTGTCAGCAACTTGGTATAGAAACTTCATTTCCAATGTAAGAGGCTTACAAACATGGTGATAAAATTTTCCTTTAATAATTGTTCCTACCGAACCACTATTGCAAAAAGGGCTTAGTTGTATCCATATCTTGTGCATTACTAGATGGTATCAAGGAAGTGATTAAGTCTTGTATATAAGTTATCCAGTATTTTGTATCAAAGATACAAATTGAAATTGACCAGTGGAATAATGTGTAAACTTTCTTCATTCTGCTCTATTACCTTTTCAAATTCATTCAGCCTTGATGCTTACCCGGGAATCAGACGTTCTACAAAACACTTCACTTTTAATTTCTTACCATTTCATTTAACTAACAAGACGAACTAGGACTTTGAATACTTCGATAACAAGTTTGGTATGTAGAATTCAACAAAACTAGTTCGTATAATGTATATAGATTTTCAATATATTCTAATCTACCTTATAAAAAAGCTTGCTAAATGCGTCCTCAACAGCCGTTTGATTCATGAACTAATTAAGTTCCTCTTCCCTAACATTATCCCAATCTCAATCCATCCTCCAAGTATCACTCTCAAGAATGACCTCGCAAGTGGTGCCTTCCCCATGAAGGCTACTATATTTCCCACAACAAACATGTAAACACTAGCTGAAACTGCTGCAACGGAAAATATAATATTTTGCTCCCACAAAAGATCCCTCAACACCCAAGGCACAATCAGCAGCACCACCCTGCCAAGTGTGTACGCCGTGGAGGCTGCC
>CAIGRK010357111.1:0-15845 GCA_903798315.1 Fraxinus greggii | reverse complement strand
ATTATAGTACTTGGTAGAAATTAAATTACAAACCCTGTGGGTTCGACACTCTTAACTCAATCATTATATTATAAAAATTGACAACGTACATTTGCAGCATAAATTCACATTGTGGAAAACGCGTGACACGAGGTAATGATGTTATGCTCTCTCCCTCCTTCGTATGACCATTGGTGACCACGTAACTGGGGGAAAGAGACTTTTGAATTAGAGGAAGTCACATCAGTCATGTTGGCCTACAACCAGTGGAAACTGTGTACTAACGAAAGTTCACAGGGTGAAGGGTTGATTGCGAAGGGCTATCAGGATCGTGGGAGAAGGAATGAAGGATGGATCTCATAAGGGGAATTCAAGATCGAAGTCCAGGAATAGGAACAAGAAAAATGTTGAAGTGTTACGAGTGTCATCAGATGGGCCACCTTAAGAAGAATTGTCGAATAAGAAGCAGGTGATGAAAAGAAAGCTGATGAGTCCTCAAACTCAGCTAGTTACAGAAGGAGATTTGAATTCAGGAGATGAGGACATGTTATCAGTATCTATATGTGACTCTGACAGATTATATGACTCTTGGGTACTAGATTCAGTCTGTTCATATCACGTGTCCTTATAGGGATTGGTTTGATTCATATCATTTGGGTACTGTTCTGATGGGTAATGATGCATCATGTAAGGTCATTGAAATGGAGTCTCTAAAATTTAAAATATCTGATGATGCGATGAGGATTTTGAATGATGTTAGGCATGTACCAGAGTTAAGAAAGAACCTAAGTTCTTTGGGTACTTTAGACACCGTTAGCTATTCTTATAAGTCAGAGTGTGGGGTTTTGACAGTGAAAAAAGGACTATGGTTGTAATGAAAGGTCAAAAGTTGGCAAGGAAATATTTACAAATTATTGGGGATTACAGTTGTAGATGGAGTTACTATAGCAGAATCTAAGTCGGAAAACACTTTCTTATGGCATATACGACTAAGACATATTGAAGAACGTGGTATGATTGAGCTTTATAAGTGAGTAAAATCACGCAAGCTGGAATTCTGCAAATTGTGTACTTGGGAAACAATCAAGAGTACAGTTCAAGATGGAAAAGTACAAGACAAATGGGATTCTTGATTATGTGCATTCTGACATTTGAGGACTAGTTCGGGAGTTGTCAAAAGGTAGATCTCAGTACTTTATTACTTTCATTGATGACTTCTCTAGAAAAGTCTTGGTGTATTTCATGAAGCATAAGTCTGAAACATTTGTCAAGTTCAGATTGTGGAAAGCAGAGGTAAAGAACTTGACTGGCACGAAAATAAAGTACCTCATGATAGACAACAGTACAGAGTACACAAATTTACAGTTCTGAAATTCTGTGAGGAACATGGTATTTAGCTGATGATGTAGCAGAGAGGATGAACAAAACAATTGCAAAATGGGCAAGATATTTGAGGATAAATGCAGGGGCTTCCGAAGAGTTTTTTGGACAGAAGTGGTGAATATGGCATGTTATATCATGAATAGATCACCATGGACAACGTTCGATGAGAAGGTTGGTGAGTAAGTTTAGACAGGCAATGATGTTGATTATTCTGGACTAAGAGTATTTGGGTGTCCGACTTATGTGCATGTATTAGTGATCAGAGATCAAAGCTTGATCCAAAATTAAGAAAGTGCATTTTTTTAGGCTATGGGAAAGTTGTAAAGGGGTAAAAGTTTTGGGATCAAAGGCAAAGAAGATGGTGATCAGTAGGGATGTTGTCTATAATGAAGCATTCATGCTTAAAGCTTCTCCAAATGAAGAGAAACTCAGTTTAGGTGAGGGCAGTAGCAAGAGCTAAGTGTTGAGGGAACTAGACAATGTTGACATGGAGATCAATGTCCAGAGAGCAGATAGTTCTAACTCAGAAGATGAGCAGCATCACAGTATTGCCACATATAGACCATGTTGCACTATCAGACCATCGACAAAGTATGGATTTGAGGATTCAGTTTCTTATGCACTCGTTGCTAGCAATAGTGATCTTACATCTTTTCAGGATGTCGTTGGTAGTCGGGAGAAAAAAAATGGATGGAGACTATGATAGAGGAAATTGAGTTATTGCATAAGACCGATACATAGGATTTGGTGAAGCTTCTAGAGGGGAATAAACCGATAAGGTGTAAGTGGGTGTACAGAAAGAAAGAAGTAATAATAGAGAAGGAATGAGAAAGATATAAGGCTGGGTTAGTAGCTAATGGTTATTCACAGAGGTAGGGATTAAATTATGATGAGATTTTTCTCTCCGATTGTTATGTACACTTCCATTAGGATTGTCTTGGCAATGATGGTCATTTTTTATTTGGAGTTAGAGCAGCTGGATGTGAAGACCGATTTCCTTCATGATGGTTTGGAGGAACAGATTTACATGGAGCAGCAAAGGGGTTCTTGGAACCAGGACAGAAGATCTCGTGTGTAAACTAAAGACGTCTTTATATGGGCTTAAATAGTCTTCACGGCAATAGTACAAGATGTTCGACTCCCACATGATTAAGATTGGCTACATTTGTTGTGAGTATGATTGTTTCATTTACTATAGAGTTCTTGAGGATGATTCATATATTTTATTGATGTTGTATGTGGATGACATGCTAATTGATGCTAAGAACATGAATGAGGTAAACATATTGAAATCTTCATTGAGCAATGAGGTTGATATGAAAGACTTGAGACCGGCTAAGAAGATTCTTGTCATAGAGATTAACAAAGATGGGAATGCTAGAAAATTATGGGTATCTCAGAAGAAATATTTGAAAAAAGTGTTAGAGAGGTTTAGCATGTCAGATGCAAAACCAGTAAGTACACTATTGACAAATCATTTCAGATTATCTACTAATCAATTCCGAAAGAGTGAAGAAGAAATTGTAGAGATGTCAAAGGTGCCCTATGCTAATGCAATGGGGTGTTTGATATATGCAATGGTGTGTGCCAGACTAGATTTAGCACATGCAGTCAGTGTGGTGAGCAAGTACATGACTAACCCCGATAGAGAGCATTGGAGAGCTGTGAAATGGATTTTAAGGCATTTGAGAGGTACAATGGAGTGTGTGATCATGTTTGAGAGTACAACATAATGCTATTTTAGTTTAGAGATACGTAGTGTAGATTATACAGATGACTTGGATGGCAGGAGGCCCTATACAGGTTATGTTTTCGCACTCACAAAAGGGCCAATACGTTGGAGATCAATTGTGTAGTCACCTATAGCATTATTCACAACTGAAGCAGAGTACATGGCGCCAACTAAGGCAACCAAGGAATTATTGTGGTTGAGAAGGCTTGTCAGGGAGTTTGGGATCAAGCGAGATGGAGTGAATGTATTATTATAGTCAGAGCGCCGCCTTCTTAAAAATGATCCAAATTTATCATGTAAGAACCAAGCACATTGATGTGAGATTTCACGAGATAATGGAGTTGGTTACTTCAGAAGAACTGTTGCTAGAGAAGTTGCATACATCAGAGAATGCAGCAGACATGTTGACAAAGACAATCACAATGGATATGTTCAAGCGTTGTTTGAATTAGATTAAAATCTCTAGGTGTTAAAGAGGAAGTGTCCCAACCTCTGGTCCCATATGATGTTTTTCCTTGGCTATGTTTTTCCATTGTTTCTCCTAAGAGTTGGATATTCTCCAAGGTGGAAATTGTTATGTATGTGCCTCATATAGAGTGGAACACATGTTCATTGGAAGAAATCGAGCTATGCTGGAGCGGAGCGAAGTGAGAAGAGTGGAGTGAGGAGAACGGAGCGACACCATCGGCCTCTCGGATTTTAATTTATTGTCTGTTTACTAGGGACACTTAATAGGTTAGGGATACAGGGGCAGCCCCTTTACGATATGGTATAGGGGTATTTTTGAAATTTTTTAAAAATCTTGTACGGGCCCTAAAGTTTTTTAAAGCTAGGATTAGTAAATATAAATGATGTAACCCTATTATTGAATTGGTAATAAAATCATTTATGCTATGCTTCATGTGAATGTTGGTTCATTGTCGAATCACGTTAAATTCTTGTGTTGATTTTTACTTTTCACATCTTTATTATTGCGTATAAATTTCAGCACATATTAATCACCTCGCGGAGTATAACAGGAATATGTTGATCCTATTAATTTCAAAATATGGATCCCACTGAAATTTGAGTTCAAAAATTGACCCATTTTACAATTTATAAATCTTTTACAGTACCACCTCTCGATTTTGGATGTGATAATGATAATTGAAAAGTATCCTTGTTTATCCAATGTGAAGTGTCGGGCTTTAAGCATATCAATAACTGCAGTAGTAAAAAGCATTGAAAATAATTAGTATTCACCATGTGATGTTCACAAAGTGCAACAACCATGAGATATAGGGTTTGTCTATAGAACAATTGAGCCATCAGTCCAATAAAAGGTAAGAATGTGGGAAAATGGCGAAGGGAGTGGCAGTTGGTGGTGTCAAAACCGGCTAAGAAAATGGCACTTGTAGTCAAAGCTACTACAAACTCCTATATATTTCAATTGGTGAGAAAGCGCTGTAACAATAAATCAACATATTTTAAAAAAAGAGAGAAATCACAAAAACGATAAACTTGAATAATCGACCATCTGTGAAGGATTTGTGGAGATTTTCGTCAAGAAACTAGAGTCTCAAGCTACTTGATTTGTAAATTTCGCGATTTTTATTATGTTTTAAGTTAACTTCAAAATGAGCAAGGTTAACATTCAACCCACGAGTTTACTTAATAACTTATTGTTATCCCTAAATATCTGGTGTCATATTGCACCAAAATTGGGCAATTTTGATTCAATTTGTAGGTGGATAAAACGGGGACCCTTTGGTACTGACTTAAAAAAGCTTTCCTTTGTAGTGACTTTGACAACAAAAAGAGCATATTGTTATTGTGTGCTAAGTTTTAACATATAGATTTCTTTGTTCTTCTTCATGAAGATTGAAATATATCTCATTGAGGGCGTGTTCGGTAGAGATTAAAATCGGATTAAAATTGAAAAATTAGTCGTTATTGTTGACTTCTATTAGACGAGTGAGACTCAATAACAACTATATTTTCAATTAAAATCAGATTAAAATTTCCCCCGAACAAGCTCTGGGTAACATTACGTATATCATGATTAGCACTGGTTTAAATATCAATAGACCTGCCACTTCATCGAAAGTAAGAGTAATGTTATATCGTCGCAAGTTATTAGACATCGCAAATGCATTTTCATTGGTGCTTATCACCGGTGAATAATTCATATTTTATTGATTATTACTTATCTGGATTATAAGTAAAAAAAATAAAGAAAAGAAGATTAATTTCCATTATTTCAAAGTTGTGGAATCAACACCAATGTTAATCACCCTTGGATTATTTATATTTCATAGGTTATCACTTGCTTGGATTATAAGTGAAAAGAATATGAAGAAAAGAAGATTAATCGACATTATTAGCACAATAGAGTCGTGGGGTCCACTATCACCTATGCTGATACTAGTCACAGGTGGATTTATCATCTCATTATTAACATTTGCCTGAATTATAAGTGGGGGAAAAAATAAAGAAGAGAAAATTAATTGCCTAGCACATTAAGTTAAAGTGTTTACTATCACCTATCTATTGGATTTTTCATATCTCATTGATTATCATTTGCCAGAATTATAAGTGGGAAAAAATAAAGGAGAAAATTAATTACCATCCATTGAACAATAAAGTGGTGGGATTCACTGCTATCCATATGATTACTAGTCACTTGCATAACTCATTGATTATCACTTGCCTGAATTATAATTGGGAAAAAACAAAGAAGGGAAAATTAATTCCCGTCCATTGCACAATAAAGATATGGGATCGACTATCACATACACCGATATTAATTCTTGTAAATTTTTCATATCTCATTAGTTATTACTTGTCTGGATTCTAAGTGAAAGAAGAGAAAAATAATTGACCAATGTTGCGCAATAAAATTTTGGGATTTACTATCACCTATACTCATACTAATCATTTATGATTTTTTTTTCATATCTCATTCATTGTCACTTGCCTTGATTATGTGAAAATATTATGAAGGAAAGAAAGATTAATTGCATAGGTTTAATCACCAATTGGATAATGCTCAAATTGAGGCCACGTAACTCCCCCACCCCACCTCTTAAAATAATATTTTTTTTTCTGCATCAACGATAGACCAAAAAATGAATAATAAAAAAAAAAAATTTCTTTTCTATTATTAGCATTATTAAATAAACCCAAAATTCAATCATGCTGAGTGTGTGATTCTATTAACAATTCAATTCAACAGCCAACACCAAGATGAATCCACCCTCCACAAAAACTAGAAAAAGCTAAAAAGAAAAAAAAAAAGAGAGAGTCCAATTTGATGAAAAAGACGAAATCATCGAAAAATAGTTTAATTATTTATAGTGCGCAGTGTCCCTTTCTCAAGCCTCACCCCACTCCCCAAATGGTGGTGTATGCAGGCTGGTGGTGAATCGGGAAACTATTTCTCCACAACCCCTTTTGGATTTGGATTTGGATTCGGAATTGGATTCATGTCTGCTTCAATTGATAATGAAGCCAATCAATTGAAAAGTTCCAATCTTTCCAAATCAAGATTGGCAAATCTCCTCCGACAGTATTCATTCGATGTATCTAATGCTGCTATGCGTTATCTTAAGCTCAAAGACCGTTGCAAAACCACTCAAGTCTACGCCTTTACGCCTTCCTCCACCCCTACCTCCGCCGCCGTGGCCATCGCTACCGCCACTACTAACAAGCACCACCACCTAGAGCAACTGCCCACATTAAATTCTATCCTGCGTGAATCGGTTGATACCGTCTCGGTGTCCACGGCTAAGACTCTTCTCCCGTATGGGCTCCCAAGGACTGATTCTCTCGAACCACGGATTGACCCTTATCTCAAATCCGAAGACTTTGTTCAGTCCTTGGCCGAACTGTACAGGAGGGAGAACAGTGGTCCGGATTCGGACAAGTCCCTTTTGCATTTAGAGCAGTATTCTATGTCGTGTAGCCATGGTGATCCGAAAATTAGCCGGAGGTGCCTTCAATCTGCTCGCAAACACGCCGTAGACGTGCACTCAAAGGTTGTTTTATCGGCTTGGTTGAGGTACGAAAGAAGAGAAGATGAACTCGTTGGAACTTTGCCTTTAGATTGTATTGGAAGAAATCTTGAATGCCCCAATTCGGCTTTGATACATGGTTATGATCCAGCTTCTGTTTTTGATCACTGTCAATGTTCCAGGGCGATTGATTCTAATAATGAAAATTCAGATATTAACTATATCTTGGATGGAAATGATCAATTTTCCAGTTCAGATTCGGATGAAATTGTTTGCTTTTGCATTGGCAAGGAGGAAGTTTACTGCAATCGAGGTAGAGTTGCCTCTCTTTCCAGACCATTAAAAGCAATGTTATATGGAAATTTTGTGGAGTCTATGAAGAATTCTATAGATTTTTCGGGAATTGGTATATCTGTGGAGGGAATGAGAGCAGTGAGATTGTTTAGCGAATCTAAGAAATTAGATTCTTGTTTGCCTAATGTTGTCATGGAGATTCTGTCTTTTGCTAATCGGTTTTGTTGTGAGGAAATGAAATCTGCTTGTGATAACTATTTAGCTTCATTGGTTTCCAACATTGATGAAGCATTGATTCTTATCGATTATGCTCTGGAGGAGAAAGCGACTCTTCTCACAGCCTCTTGCTTGCAAGTGATGCTTAGAGAGCTTCCAGGGTGTTTACATAATTCAAAAGTTATGAATATATTCTGTAGTTCTGAGGCTCGAGCGAGATTAGCTATGGTTGGTCATTCTTCTTTCCTATTGTCCTATTTCCTTAGTCAGGTTGCTATGGAAGAAGATATGACGTCTAACGTGACTGTAAACTTGTTTGAGAGATTAATAGAATGTTCAACTGAAAGGTGGCAGAAGGCACTAGCATTTCATCAATTGGGTTGTGTGTTTCTTGAAAGAAAGGAGTATAATGAAGCTCACCATTGCTACGAAGCAGCGGCTGAGATAGGCCATGTTTATTCATTAGCTGGAGTAGCGCGCACAAAGTACAGGCAAGGGCAGAGGTGTTTGGCATATGATATTATTAATTCAATTATACCAAAGCAAAACATTCCAATGGGGTGGATGTATCAAGAACGGTCATTGTATAACTCAGGTATGGAGAAGATATTGGATCTAAATGAAGCTACTAGATTGGATCCCACTCTTTCCTTTCCGTACAAATATAGAGCTGTTTCTATGGTAGAAGAGAAGAACCAGACTGAGGCAGCTATCAAAGAGTTGAACAGAATACTTCGCTTTAAGGTGTCCTCTGACGGTCTTGAACTTCGAGCTTGGTTCCTTATTTCTCTTGAGGATTATCATGCTGCTATAAGAGACATTCAAGCCTTATTAACATTGGAGCCCAATTACATGATGTTTAATGGGAAAGTGATAGGTAGCCACTTGGTTGAACTTCTTGGCCAACATGTTAACCGGTGGAGTCCAGCTGATTGCTGGATGCAACTCTATGACCGATGGTCTTCTGTTGATGATGTCGGCTCCCTGGCTGTCGTACATCAGATGCTGATAAATAATCCTGAAAAGAGCATTTTGTGGTTCCGACAATCTCTACTTCTATTACGGTAAAGCTGTGTGATTAGCTGCAATTTACGCCTCTTCTACCTTTGAATTATATCTTGTCCTGCCATGTTTTAGGACCTCGCTAAGGAAGGTTATCCTACATAATTATGGCTCTATGGTACTGATAAAGTGGTAGTTGAGGATGCTTTACACATGGCACATTATTATTGATACTTTTATAGATCTGGCATATACAAATATGTTTGTTTACTGCCATGAACAATGTTCAGTTTTGCTGGGGATTGAATGGAATCTCATAAAAGGATTCGTATAGCTGGTCTCTAATTTATTGAAAATAATGTTAAGTTTGTTGTTCTTGGTCTCCATAGGCAAATGACTTTTAAGTACAACTTCTATTCATTGTCGAACTCTATGTGATTTGAATCAGGAACAATATAAGAACTCAATTATTGAATTTTGTGTTTCCTCTATTTAGTAGATCATATTTGTCTCATCTACAGCTTTGAGCTGTTTAGTTATTGCGTGGGTCATGGGAAGAAATATAAGACTGTATTCTGCAATCATGTTTCTGATTGATTCTGATGTATTACAACTGTTAATAGTACGTTCTTTTAGTCATGACTTTGTACTGCTGGATTTATCAGATGATGTGATATTATTTGTGTTAACAAAAAACTTTAAAAATGTATCCTCTGCAAATGAAAGTATTTTCGTCCTTCTTTGTGATTGTTGACAGTACCAAGAAGAATAGCCACTCTAGTTGAAGCATTAAACCCCTTCCTTGTTTATGGCGTCCCCTCAATCCGAGTGGGAATGAACAGTGGATTAAACCATTGAAAGAGGCGGAAACCTCCTAAATGTGCCCTAACTTACATTTGTAATGTAGGCTGAATTGTCAAAAAGCTGCCATGCGTAGCTTGCGTTTTGCCCGAAATCATTCTAGCTCTTATTACGAAAGGCTTGTTTATGAAGGATGGATTTTATATGATTCTGACTACCGTGAAGAAGCAATCGCCAAAGCTGAGGAATCAATTTCACTTCAAAGGTCTTTTGAAGCTTTTTTCCTTAAAGCATATGCACTGGCGGATACATATCTGGATCCTGAATCTGCATCTTATGTTATCGAACTCCTGGAGGAGGCACTTAGATGTCCTTCGGACGGTCTTCGTAAAGGACAAGTGGGTATTGATGCACAAAAACTGTTTCTTATAGTATGTAACTGGATGTGTTTATTTATGCTGTATATGGTTACATTTTTGCAGGCTCTAAATAATCTAGGAAGTATTTTTGTGGATTGTGGTAAGCTCGATTTTGCAGCAGACTGCTATATGAGTGCCCTGAAAATAAAGCATACACGAGCTCATCAGGGGCTTGCACGTGTTTATCATCTCAAAAATGATAAGAAAGCTGCTTATGACGAGATGACAAAGCTAATTGAGAAGGCAGAAAACAAGGCATCAGCTTATGAAAAACGCTCAGAGTATTGCGATCGAGAACTGGCAAATAATGATCTCAGTATGGCAACACAGTTGGATCCATTAAGGACTTATCCTTACAGATACAGAGCAGCAGGTACCTCAACTAACTAGTAATCAATAACTGTGGAGAAGTTTTTCCTCAATGATTTGGAAAAAGATATTGGAGTGTAAAAACTAAATTTTGCATATTTTTGTCATTTGTGCTATGATGCATGTCTTTGTTCTATTGAGTTGTGGTAATGGATGTGTGGAATGTGCCAGCACTTCTTTGCGTCAGTAATCAGTGAAATTTTACATTGATTTTTCGTTTTATCTATCTATTTATTTAGTATGTTTTGGGGGGATGGAGTCACACTTGCATGTGTAATGGATATGTGGAATGTGCCTGCACTTCCACTTTTATCCTATGTGTGGAATAACTAAGTGTCGGTAAACAGTCAAAATTAAACATGGATTTTTATTTTCATTTTCTTGTGGGGTGGGGTGTGGGGTAGGAGGACCACTTCAGGGGATTATGTGAGTTACAAGGAAACGTGAAATAGAAATTCAGTTCTAACAGCTAATCTTAATGGCGCTCTCCTTTTCTTGCTAATTAGAATTTTAATGGCCTAAAGTTGTTGCCTGGTAGTTCCAACAGCTCAGTCATTTCAATTACTGGATCTTGATGTTGCAATGTAATAAATATTTCTAATACACCAAAGGAAGAAGTATTCCCAATAAATTCGGAGTAGTCTACGTGAATCCTTTTTCGCCATTCCATTGGTTCATTTACTATGCCTCTTGGAAGATTCAACCCAATCGGATATTTCACATCTACATAGACATGTTAATATTTGGGCTACCTCTCCTGTTCTAACTAGTTCTACTGAGATTGCACCACTTTTGTGGGCAGTAGCTTCTTTGATCTAAACGAGACATGTCCTTTCAATAGTTTATCCTCAATTGGTGTCACCCCATTTATTTGCATATATGCTGCTCATAAGTTTTATCGCTCATCGTAGATGGCAACAAATCTATGTTACCATCCTCATTTTACATTCATCTTACTGACATTTAATGACTTGTCATCGATACCATAAAGTATAGCAAGTCTAATATATGTAGAATTTGTGTTTTAACTTTACAGGTATCTTCTCATCGCATAGAATCCTTGGAGCAGTAGTGCATTTTATTTAACATGCTCCAATCCGATGCATTGCATCCCTTTTCAAGTCCGTCCTCATTGTTAATCAAACCTATATAACTAGAACAATTATTGTTTTGTATAAATGATGTTCTATGGTGACTCTACTACCATCCTTGTTCCTATAAATACTAAAGGACATTCTATGTAATCTATCTTACTGCTACATAAACCTAAGTACTCCTCCAAATTTCTAACATAACGATTTAGCCATTCAATCTTATCCACTGAAACTTCGTCACGAGCAATTTACCTACACCAAAGGTCCTCATCTTAAATATGTCTAGCAAGCCCATTCATGATTAAAGTGAAAAGAACTCAAGGCAGAACCTTGCTACTACTGCTACTATATCTCGTACAATCGATTTCCTCACCATACATATATGACCTTGATAATATTGATAACCTATAAAAATTCCTTTCCCTCTAGTATTCGACATTGGGCACATTAGTTCTTACAAAATCAATTAAAAAAAAAACCAAATGCAAACATTGTTTCTGTCGTCTGTACTTTTCCACCGCTGTTTAATGTTGGTAAATGACTTCCATAACCCCTGCCATTAACCGTGACTGTTCTCTGAGATATGTGAATTACACTTTAATTTGTGCTCACTCACTCTCCCTCATAATTTCATAACATAACTCGTGACCTTTAACACCATTGTAATTTGTACAATCTTCCTTTATTCTCATAAATAGGCAGTTAGGCACTGTACCAATCTTCTTCCATTCGATTTTTAGCTGTTTACTTTTTGAAATCTCGTTGAATAATTTTGTCAACCATAAAATGTGTTATCATCTTCCTTTTTATGGTCCCCCTTACTTCCAAGACCGATTCTTCTAGTGTAGTTAACATTATATAAACTGTTGAGTTTGACAAATCTCCATTATGGGCACTATGTCATTCATTAAATAATTTGTCGTAGGAATTCCTTCATTTTTATGTGAAATTTATATGGATCCCTATTTTCCTTCTTTGCCAAGATATCTTGTAAATATGTTTTCCTATCTTTTTATTCCAAGATAAGTAAACAACTTCCCATATTTTGTAACATGGGGCTCATGAATCAGCCTCTTAGCTCACCATTCTGGTAACTTTACTTTTTAAATGCCTTTGCATTTTCATATTTTGATAAGTTCAATAGGATTTCTCAGTTAGTCTTAAGTATCATTTGATCCTGGTCATTACACCACTATGTTACCTTATTAGGCAACTTACAACCTTTAGATTCTTCTAACGCCTCTTTCACTATATTTCAAATGCAGCTATTCATCATATTTCACAGCATGTCACAGTTTTTGTCTATAACCCATTTTCCTTCAAGATACTATCTTTGAAATTTTCCACACTGTAGGTTCCACTATCCTGATTTCCGAACTAAACCTTTTCTTGCACTACTTTTTATATCTTAATAATTAGATTAAAACCACCAATGTAAAGACTTACTGATGTAGCCAAAGTAAGAAACAATCCTGAGAATGCTGGGAATTGACAATCACGTGTCTTTGATTCAAAATGAATTCCGAGAATGGACGTTGATCAATGATGTGGTTATTTGGAGAACTTCAAAATCTATAAGGGTCCGTTTGATATTGAGATTGGATCAAATGGGTATTTGGAGAACTTCAAAATCTATAAGGGTCCGTTTGATAGGCAAAGGTGGAAAAGAATTCCAATTCCATGTTAGTTGGAAAATAAAAACTCACCAAACCCACAGGAATTCGTTTTCCATGAAAACAAAGAAAATGCAGCTTAAATTGGTTGTACCTTAGAATTCGGTTTTCATTTCCACGTTACAATCAAACGGCCAAAGTAGGATTCATTTTTTTCGGATGTGATATTTTTCATTGAATTCGTTGCAATCAAACAGAGCCTAAAGGCATGTCTGGTACTGCTTCTTCCAATCAATTCTTGGACCGTTGTGTACTCTGCTGGGACCCACACAAGAGAGAGTTGGTCAACAGAGGCAGGCGGATTTGGTGCCCAACGGTAAGAAAATTGGATTTTAACGGTATGAATTTCACTTATAATCACTCCCAAACAGAAGCTAAATATTATTCAAAAACAACTAAAGAACCAAAGTTATGTTGGGAGTATAAATAGGAAGATGTAGGAAGAAAAAAAACCTAATCTTAAAAACACCAAATTGTCCTTGGATAATTAAAGTGCATGCTAGTTAAAATTAAAAGATAAAATAATTTAAGAAATTGGCCAATATCCTTTCCTTCCATGTCTGTCTCCAATATCCTCATGAGTGCAAATTTGCACCCCTTCCTGTCCAAATTTTTTCATTGGCCCACTTCAATTCTACTATGTGAAGATTTTGAAGGAAAATCTTGTGCTGGTATATTTGCAATTTACATATATAATTGCATGCAAATTATGGACATTTCCCATCTCCATGACTTCGACTAGTTACCAAAGGGAATAAGTTTCCTCATATGCTCGAATTCCTCAACCCACTCTGCTCGTCGACCTCTCTCTCAAAATTACTTCCTCATGTGAATCATATTCATTTACCTCTCATAAAGAAAAAGGCAAAAGATTATCATCACCATTGAAGTACTTCGCCTCCAACTCCCCAAGACTACTGCAACCATGCACCGCATAGTAGCCAATAAATTTCTTTTGTCAACTTGAACACTTGTCAATGTAGTTTTGTGTCCTAATGTAACAACACTTTTGCGAGCCTCGTAAAACTTAAGATTTAGCTGAGCTCTGATATCAAATTGAGCATAGTGAAAGCGAGAAATAATTGAAAAACACTACAAAGACTTTGTTTCTTGAGAATGTTGGGAATGACAATGAAGTCTCGTTGATTCACAAAAGAATGTTGAGAATTGATGTCCAATCAACTAACATAGATTCAAAATTGAATACCATAATTGGATAAAAAGGAAATTTGAAGCTCCAAAATCTATAAATTTTATTCTAGAACCACCAAGCTGTAACAAGTGTTTAAATAGTAAAACCAAGGAAGAAAAACCTAATAAAGACCTAATTATCCTTAGGTAATTAAAGTGCAAGCAAATAGAAATAAAAATATGAAAAACATTAAAACTCTGTGTTACTTGGAACTCGGGTATATGTATCAGATAGGGTACATATCTATGAATTGGATTTCGCCCCTTAAAATCAAGGGTATGGGGATATGATAATAGAGGATCGATCCAAACATTATACATAGCTACATGTATAATTCTTAAAAACTTAATTTAATTTAGAAATTTATAAAAGTAAGCTAATTAAATTGCAAATCGTAATACTTCCTTTGGATTTCATTTCAAGTCTAGAAATATAAGCTACGAAATAGACGTCATTTTAAATCTAATATCAAAATGACAAGAAATTTATAAAGAATCCTTTCGTTATTTTAAAAGGAGCTGACATGGACCTAGACTCTATCCTTGTCATGTCGAGTCGATGCGGGTACTTCCTCCAAAATGGAGAATCCGAGCAACATAGATAAAACAAGCTAGTAAATTGGCCAAGGTGGTGATCATCTCATGGCTCCATCACATGTCCACCTTTCCTGTGTTTCTGACGTTATGAGGCCCTCCTATTTTGAGCATGTACAAATACCAAATCATATGTCCACCCTAGTCCAAAATACTATTACCTTCTTCATTTTGATCACTAAGCAACCTTCTACACTCTTTTATATACTAAGTTAACATTTCCCTATATAATCGTTCATATCCTAACTTAACCTTTCCCTACATATTTCCCTACATGACCGTTTAAATTTCCCTGAACACATTGCTTAATCCATATCATTTTAAAGCTATTGTTTCGTTACCTTATTTAATCCAATTGTGGACCTTATATGTTAATACTTTAATAGTCTTATCCTAGAAGCGAACTTACTACTATAATTCAACATTGATTGCAGTCGACGTTTTGGCGAAGTTTGTCATGGTGTAGTCAACAAGAAGCAAATACAATACAAGTACGAAAGGAGCTCATTTAACAAATGCAACCTTATTTTTAAAACCTGGTTAATTATTATGCTACCCCATTTATGTTCCTTTCCTTGCCCATGCCCAGAGTATATATCTCTTGTTCCTTAATTTGCTTGTCTTCCCTCATTTATTTTGAGACTTCTTATCTGCAATTTTTGTTGACTTTGGTCTTACATATCCCATCTGCTAAATTAATTCTGTTGACTTTCTTGCATATGCCCCTTTATCCAAGTTCCTACCTTAATTTTGTTATTCTGGAATAACTCTTTAACCTGCCTCTGTCCATTAGGGTGTGGGAATAATCCAAAGTGATGTTGCAACCGAATGTGTAGGATGATTCATGTCAAAGACAAAAAATTTNTATCTCTTGTTCCTTAATTTGCTTGTCTTCCCTCATTTATTTTGAGACTTCTTATCTGCAATTTTTGTTGACTTTGGTCTTACATATCCCATCTGCTAAATTAATTCTGTTGACTTTCTTGCATATGCCCCTTTATCCAAGTTCCTACCTTAATTTTGTTATTCTGGAATAACTCTTTAACCTGCCTCTGTCCATTAGGGTGTGGGAATAATCCAAAGTGATGTTGCAACCGAATGTGTAG
>CAIGRK010357022.1:0-15474 GCA_903798315.1 Fraxinus greggii | reverse complement strand
GATTAAAAGTCAACTAAAATTGAAAATATAGCCGTTATTGGGTTCCACTCATCTAATAAAAGTCAACAATAACGACTAATTTTTCAATTTTAATTCGATTTTAATTTCTACCGAACACGCCCTTAACGTTTGTGCCAGTCTACTAAGATCGTGTTTGGTTAAGCTCTTATTATTAAATAAAAATTTAAAAAAAATTAAAGTCCGCGCGAACTTAGGCCACAAATTTTAAGGAATACATAACTCTTATATATGATAAATCGCATTTCAAAATTAACGAACCTGTCAAATTAACTCAAATTTTAGGTGTATAATATATAGATCATGCTACTTGTATGTCCCAATGTACAACCCGTCACCGGAGGGGGGCTAATAACACGTGGTGTACAAATAGCATTTTTCATAATATATTATTAATTGTAATTAATTATCCCCACACGGAATCCCCACTTCACCCCATCCCCACGGACCTACCCACTACATCTAAACTCTAATATTAATGTCAAAATAAATTAACAGATAATTGGCAATATTCTTTGCTTGAAGTCATTTAAAAGTAGTCAATTTTTAAATTAGAAATTGGATTGTGGATGACAGTGGATTGGAGGTGATATGGCTGGTGGTGGTGGCAACTTTTTGAGCATTGTGTGGTGACGGTAGCGATGTATTGTATGAGACCAAATTTGTGATTAATTGTGTTATTTGTTACCGTGACAATATGATCAATTCACAATTGATCACAATTAATACAGAATTGATCACAACCGATCACGATTAACACAAACTTGGTCACAGAGGACCACCGCAAATAAATTCGTACATATCGTAAACCAACACCACAACACACCGTAACAATTAACATGGGGCTTGATTACACCTGGTCACAATTAACACAGATTTGATCACAGAAGATCATTACAAAATAAATCCGCGCACATCACAAACCATAACCATAACCCATCACCACCGTAACCCGAAATATCAAGCTATAACTCGCCCCGAATTTTTTGATGCAAAATCTCCAAATTTTGCTCAGTTCGCGCAGCGGCTGATTAGGAACCTCAAGCAAAATTGAATTTTCAACCTCACTACTCAATCTATTTGGCAGGGCATGGTCATCTGCCTCTTCATAACTTGTCTGGATATAATTTGATCACGTAAGCCCCTCTCTTTCCACACAGATTCACAGAAATAATGTAAAAGTTATCGCAACAAACTCCCCAAACCTGCCATGCCGCGCCTCCTGACCTCTCTCTTTCACATAGAAACCTGTAGAGATTATCCCCAACAAAAGTCCCCAAACACACCACCTTGAGATTTGCATCTTGAATCTATAACCATGAAATAATTGAGATTTACGCCACGGTTAATAGAGGCAGATTTGGGAGGCAATTGGGTTCTGCACGATCGACGGTGGTGAGAGAATTTATTGAAATAATATATAAAGTTAAAATGTAGGTTTGGGCTTAATTTCCTCCAGATTTTAGTGTGGTTATTGAACTCGATCGTATCATTAAGCCCTGTTTGAGTCACATTTTTTTTCTCGTTCTTTTAAGCATTTTTACCACACATTCTTTAATAAAATAATATTTTTCATCATATTAATAATATTTTTCCTTTTTCAACCACATATTCCCAATTGCATCACTTCAAAAAAATGCATTCTCTCATTTTAATATGTACCAAACACACTCTAACCCAAATAAGCCATCAAATCATCGTGTTATTAATTTGACTGATGTATCATTGCTGATTCACACACACATACACACAAAGTATTTTTTAAGCGAAAAGTTTATAATTTTAATTTTTTTAATTGTGTATAATTTGAATTATACATCGTTATTACTCTCAATATTAAAATAAATAAGCATCATAAATACCTAAGAACGATGATAAAAATAAAATTTTTAACTCCGCCTACCCCCCTCTCCCCTTCTCTCTCTCTCTCTCTCTCTCTCTCTCTATGTGTTTACGGATCTCTTAAATAAACAAAATTAAAAGTGGCACGTCAAATCCAAACACTTATATATTTGAGTTGTGCTATATGTACATAAACATTTATATAATGGTTTACCGTTAGATGAAGTGACGAAATTTAATTGGATCAAAATTTCATTAATGAAATAACTTCTCCGCTTACATTTTGCACCTTAATGCTGAAGAACTAGTTTTATTAAAATCGATCGATTCAGATGATTTTTAACAAATTTAATAGTTATCAGGCCAATTTCAATAATTATAAATTTTAGGGCTGATTCAAAAAGTGAATCTAAATAATTTAAATTATAAGTAAATAGAACTGAGTAATTGATAAGTAAGTGTTACACGTATATCTTGAAACGTATGGATAAAAAGTAACTCTAAAAAATTTATGAACATGAAGAAATATACCCAAAAAAGTAAAAGCTAAAAAAAGGTATTAAGAGCAATTGCAATACTCGTCCACTCGAACATTGACGTCATGCCATGCAAAATATGTCGAATTGAAAAGTGTGACAACGCTATCAAATAATGGGTGAAGAAATTTTTATTTACGTTCTCAAAACTCTTTATGGGTGCGTTTGATTGCGCTTATGGAATTTGTATGAAAAAAATAAATTTTAAACAATTTAGTTGTCTGTAATTTATTTGTATGAAAATGGTTAATTAAATGTGTTTAATTGATTTAGTTTTCAATATAAAAAATATTATACTTGTCCATTTTTTATGGGTGGGTAGATGAGAAAAATATGATATATGTGAAAGAGAAAGAGAAAATGAATTATTTGAAAAATAAAGACCACTTCTCCCTAAAGAAAATGTTTTCTTTATTTTTTAGAAAAATGATCACATGACGAAAAGTTGAAAAATATTTTCCGTGAAAAAAATTATTAATCGAATACTCTATAAGTATGAATTTGTTTGAAAAATAAAAACAATCAAACACATCCTAATAGTAAAATTTAAATCATAATAACCAATTCGTTAATCTAGTCCAAAAGATTTACGAACTTATAAGTCGAACATCTCATTAATTTCTTGAGCCACGTATGTTTACTTTCAAATTTTCAACGTGTGATTGCTAAGAAACCTTTACGTTCTTAGGGCACATTTGACATAATTTTTGAAATGTTAAAAGTTATTTTTTAGAAGTTATTTATGAATCTATTTGGATAATTTCTGAAATCACCGTGCGACTAAAAGAGTTTTTAAAGAAATTGAACTAAGCATAACTTGTCCAAGAAATTATTTTAAAAAAATAGAAGTCACGTAGAAATTATGCCAAACGGATCCTAAACATTTCAAATAAGCCAGGGAGGACGGGACAGAATAATTGATGAGTAAAAGTTACAAAAATGGAACGAAAATTAAGGGCCGATCCATTAATGGTCATCCCAACTTTATACATAGCGTCACATTGATCACCCAAATTGATTTTTGTTTTATCATGACCATTCAATTTCATACCAGCGTCACATTGGCCATTGAATTTGAATTTATTTTGAATAATGTTATTCACCATTGTGATGATAAAATATCGATGATGGGTAGTCTATGTAAAATAATGAAATTGAACAGTTCAATTTTTATAGAAGAGAGGGGATGAGATGTCACATTGTGATGATGAAATATCGATGATACAATATTATGTTGATGTAACATCGATAATGTAATAGTCTATATTCCATCATTATGAAGATAAATAACATTATTATTTTGTTTCATCATGACTACCTAGTGTCACATTGGTCATCCAATTTGATTATGTTAAATGGAGTTATCGGATGACTTCAATTAAAATAATTATGATGTTGGGTGGTCATGATAAAATTAAATTAAATTGGATGACCAACATGACATTAAATGGGTGCTTAATGGAGATTAAAATTAGATTTTTAGTAGATTGTGATATACAATTTTAAAATGTGTGGTTAAAAAGTAATGAGATTCATAAAAGATGTGGTTAATATTGACTATTTAATTTTAAATTAAATTAAAATTTGATTTTAATTTGAAATAAACATGATCTAAGTATGAAGTTTGGCGATTATTGATGAATTTAACCCGAAAATTAAACGAAAAGAGAGTGGGCAAATTGGGACTTTCTCAGTTCACTCAAGTCTTCTCCACACTGATCAGAGATAAAATTCCAGGGTTTAATAGAATCAATTTATCATAAATTTTCTTTACCCTTTTTCTACAATTTTCATTCCCATGGCCAGAAAATCTGGGTTTCTGGTTCTAGCTACGGTGTTATTAGCATCTATTGCATCGTTCTGCGGTTCGGCAGCCATTTTTAATCCGATATCTGACGCACATCGATCTGCCGCATTAGAGCTCTTCTCTCCGTCCGATGGATCTTTTGGAAGGTCAATTTTAAACCCTCCTTCAACCCCCTTGTCTTTGAATATGCGTTTAAATCGTACGTCGGATTTTATGTATATAAATCCTCTACGTATTTCATTTTTTATGTTTTTTTTTCGTAATTATCATCGAGCCTATTCTGGGTTATGTTTGATGGGCTGGGCCGTTTTAATGTCTTTTCTTTTCATGATCTGAAGAACAAATCTTTGTGTTTTATATGATTGTTTAGTTTGGTTGTTGATAGTAATGGAGAAAAACTTACCTTTGGACGAATTTGTGATTTTTACATTCAAATATCTATTTTAATATAATTACTAGGTGGTAATATGGTTGGTATATACCATTCCACTCGAAAAAGAAATAAATTTAAAATCTTTCCTTTTGTTTTTTCCCCTTAGCAGCCAACATGAATGTAAGAATAATTCTTGTCAAGATTAGTTATGGAGCAATTCTGTAATTTTCTGTGTCCATTATTTCCAGGAGAAAAGGAGTGCCTCCTGGCAGAGTGGCAGTTAACATGTGATACGTTGAACACATGTTGACTTATCATTCTTGGAGTGAATGTGAGAAGCCGATTTTGTTTTGAAATGTAGAATAGAGAATCAAGCGATTCTGTGCAATTAGAAGATACTCAACAGTTTAAAAGGCAAGTTTTACATAATGGTTACTAGACGAGTTATGCTTTTGAAGTTGAGTGTTGGGATAATAAAAGACGAAGTGTTAATAGACGAGCATATCAAAAAGAAGAATTTTAAAATAGATGCGTGTTCATATTAAAATGAATAACACAAGGGCACAAGGATAGACAACGGCGAGTGAAAGTTTTACGGATTCAGATTAAATTATGAGAATGATGACTTATTTCATGTTACGCTTTGCATAAAACTAAATATCTCATATTTAGAAGATTCATGTGATCTCAGCAGAGTAGTCACAAGTGAAGAGGTAGACCAGAATTAACATGTCCTATATGTGGCTGCTAATATTTGGTTTCGTGAACCCTTACTTGCATGTAATATTGTATGAGATGGAAAAAACAAATTCAGGTAACTGACCCAAGTTTCTTGGGAACCAGACTTGCTTCTTCTCGTTGTTGTTTAAGATTGAAAATGAAGGGAATAATTTTTTTTTTCTTTCTTTTCTGATTGGAAATGTACATGAATTATTGTCTTCCCCGTTACATGCAGAACGACAACTTTGGATTTCACATTTTTTGTTAAAAAGTGAAACCTGAAAGTTTCCTTTCAAGATAGTTGAATGTCTCACTTGATTTACTCCTTTTCAGCTTGGAAGAGACATACGAGGCTTTAAGAACATTTGAGGTTCTTGGAATTGAAAAAGAGCTCGTTATAAGGACTTCTGTTTGCGCATCTGTATCTGAAACCCTTTCATCCTCCTTATCAGCTTTGAAGGATTTGTTCCAGGCATTAAGAGTTAATGGGATACTGAAATGCAAGCTAAATGACAAGGCTTTTGTGGTATGATTAAGCTATTAGCAATGCTGCCTTTGGTCTAAAAATCACTCTTCTGTTATATAAATATGCAATGCACATTTATACTTCCTTTTCCGCAGGAAATTGCCTCTAGACTTAAAGATTCTTTAAATGCTGCAAATTTGCTTCTTGATTTCTACCATTCCATTGGAGGATTAATGCTTATCAAGGTAACACAATTTTATACATTTTACTCTTCGAAACTGGATCTTCTTTACTAAAAGTACTTGTGCTAGGGTTGGGCTGTATTTAAAACAACCCAAAAAATCCTCAAAAGTTCTAGGCTATGAAAGAAACCTGCCCAAAAAGTTGAAGGTGGTAAAAATGCCCCCGAAGGGGTAATATTAGCGAGTGCATGCACCTCAGTATGCCAAGGTATAGACCACACATGGCTGTCAATTCGTAGACTTTGAGGCTTGTAATTGAAGCTTCACTTGGTGCAGCTGAATGAGTGAGCCTTAGATGCTTTTTGGAAACACAAGCCTTAGATCTTCTTGGAAACACATTCACAATTTACTTTTGCTAATTAATTTGTTTGTGCAGGATCAGACTTCAGAAGTAGATGTGCATTTTGGAGATGCTGATAGAGTTTTTCGTTCTATAAAGGTGAGTTCTAGACACGTTGTATGTATCTTATCAATTCAAAATTTTGATGCATTATATGCTTTCTCTAAAAGATTTTCTAAATTTACTATATCGCGAATTACTAAGTGATACTGAACTTGTGGCAGGCTCTCAGCCAAAGTGATGGAAAGTGGCGTTACAGTTCCAATAACCCTGAGTCTAGTAGTTATGCTGCTGGTAAATACTTGTTTATGATTATCATTATGTTTTCTGGACATTTTTAGCTGTAAGTTGTCTACTAACTAAACAAGATTTCTTCATTTGGCAGAACAGTTTTTGTTGCTGGAAGTGAAATGTTCAATACTTGCAGTGGTTTCTTACCTTCTAAATGCTGATTCCTTGCTGTGGTTTAATTTTTCAGGTATAGCACTAGAGACCCTGGCAGGACTTGTTTCATTAGCACCTTCCGAGATCGAACATTCTCTGGTGAGTATTACGTTTCTTTCTTTCTTCTCTCATAAGAGCTTAATATATCTGAGGAAACTTGTATCGTTAGCTTCTTGCCTGCAAATGTATATATAGAGACAGTGCCGTTACACTCAAATGATTGGTTCAGTATTCCAATCAGCGGTTCTCGTGATAGACGCTTTACTTATTGAGGTGTCACTCGTTTATATTGGAATTGTTTTACCTTTATTTAGGGTGTACAGGTTTCAGTTCATGGATGTTGCTAGCAGTGGACATAGTTCCATTTGGTTATGGTTTCAAGATAATTGAACTGAACCATGAATCAATAGTTATTTTTGATGATGGAACCAATTTTATTTTATTTTAAATTTAAGATATGGAACGAAACTGGAATCGAACCATTCGGTACTGGTTTGGTTTAGTTTAGTTTGGTTCTAGTCTCATTTCGTAAATTTTCAGACTTACACCATATTCATAAGATAGTAATATATACCTAAATAAAAAATAAAAGAAATATTAAACATTCAACAAGTTCAAATTATAAATTATTTAGATCACAAAAGTCCAAACAAACATAATATAGTCATAATTTGAATGCACAAATCAATTTTCATTCCCATACAGGAGATTGTGTAATAAGTAATAAAAATGTTTCACTAAATTAATTGCAACAGTTTTGATGGCACACCCACTCAATAAAGGATGAATTAAGCAAAATTTTGACGGTCCACTTTTACAGGTAACCATTAACCTGTTTAATACTCCGTAAATATTTATTGAATTTTCCTCTATTTGTGAAAAACACAAGTAATTCATCAAATAATATGTGAAAAATAGTTTAAAGGCTTTTTAAATGATTGGTCAATTCCATTTTTCGATCTTGAAAGAATCTCCACTTCTGACATGATGAAATGCAGTGCCGGTGTGCCGTGACGTTGTGTAAATCGAAAAGGAGTGAAAGAGAAATGATTCAAATGAATACGAAATTAGGGTGTACACAATTAATGAGCTCTCCAATGACCCAAAACCGATTAATGGGTTGTTTCCAATGAATACAAAATTAGGGTCTCCACTAATTAATGTGTATATATAAAATTAAAATTGAAGATTTGTTCTGGTTTAGGTTATTGGTTATGGAATTAGAGCCAAACCAGAACCATATGGTTCTCGGTTTGAAGAACTAAAATCATTATTTTTTTTGTAGAATCGAATCGAACCGAAACACTCAGTTTTTTGGTTCAGTCTGGTTTAATTTGGTTTGGACGTTTAGTCCACCCCTAGATATTGCCACATATCTTATAATGTTTATCGCAGCATTAATCAGAACCATTCTGATTGGGCTATTTTTCCATTTTTCCATATGACTTCTCCCGCATAACATAACACTGATACACATGCGTGTCTCTTTATCTTGGGAACATTTGATGGCAAATATGTGGAAGCTATAATTGGTGTTCTGATCTTTGTTTTTATGCCAGGTTGCCGTTCTGAAAAATGATATAATGAAGCTTTTTGATGGTGTTGAGAGAGATGGTACATTTTTAATTTTTGATAAATACACGTTTCTTTTTCTAATCAATTCTTTGATTCTGATGTTTATGTTGGCAGTGTTGCAGTTTCTGTTCGGCTGGCTACTTTTAATAGTTTTTGTTTAAAATCATTTACAATAAAAAAGAAACAAATGTGTTTATTGTGGCCGAAATCTGGCTTTTACCTTCAGCATTTCCATATAATTTTATCTTAGGCAGATACTCTAATACATACTACAACTGAAAATTGGAGCCCCATCAGGTTTCTGTAATGCGGTTAAAATATACGTTGTTCACATTAGCTGTTTAAGGAAGGAAGCATATTTTGTTTCTTAGCTACAGTAATGTTTGAAACTCTCAATCATGCTCATTCTGGACTCTTTAGTTTTCGTCTTTGATATTTTATCAAATTTCAGATTTCTGCAAGTTACAGTTCTAAATAACTTCTTTACACGAGACTTAATTTATGCGAAGTTATTCCAAGCATTTTTTCATAAACGGTTTAAATTTTGGATAGATAGAAATGAGTGGTGGATATGTGGGTGGTACTTGTGGGTTTCTCAAAATGTGTGGATAAAAAGTGGCTCGAGTGCTTATAAACATGAGCCAAACATTAGCTTAATTATAGTTAAAAAGCACGACGTTTTGCATCTATGAGTGAATGATCAATTCTTCTTTTCTATTTATTCTAGATGAAGTAAACTGTAAAAGCAACAACATTGTCAACAGACCTGTGCTTTTATCGTACTGAGATGTCAACTCATTGTAATGAGTTGGATTATTATAATTTCTTTCTTTCATAACATGGCTTTGCTGTTATATTTTAGATGATGGTGCTTGTTACTTTGATGAAAAATTTATTGATGCACATGGGCATCAGGATCCTCTTTCAGCTTCCTCATCAGTAGTGCGTGGGATTACTGCTTTTGCAAGCGCCACCGAAGAAAGTTTGAATGTACGTTTGCTAACTTATGTTTTGCCACCGTTCATTTAGCCCACATTTCTTTGCTATTCTTTGTTTGACCTTCTAAAATCTTCGGTTTCAAATTTGCAGTTTCCAGGGGACAAAATATTGGGTTTGGCAAAATTTTTTCTTGGTGTTGAAATTCCTGGCCGTGCCAAAGATTTGTATCACCAAATTGATGCCTTGGCTTGCCTTGAAAACAGTAGGTAAGTCCTTGCACGAATTATGTTGTTTGGTCCTCTTAAGGACTTTTACTGTTTGCTCTGTTATATGTACAGATATCTCTTCACCCCATTTTTATGCACTCCTTTAAAATCATTATTTCTGCAAATATGTGCTATTTCGAAGAAATCCAAGATTCGACATTGTTTAATCTTTGCTAGTTGCTTCTGTTGCTTTAGTATTTCCATTCGATCCTGCTGATATTGTATTCTTTTAATATGGTGAGATCTGCAAGAAGTAGGACTTGTTACTTGAATATAATCACTACAAACTTCCAGTTGTGAATTTGTTGGTGGGGTTCTGAAAATAATTCGAATATTTTATTTACTGTACAGGATATCTGTTCCTTTGATTTTATCTCTTCCAGCTACCGTGCTTTCGGTTTCCAAGAAAGACCAACTTAAGGTGTAGTAGCTTATTTATATTGTCGTGTACTCTTATTACATGCAATTTTACATTTTTGATCAGCTTCCCTTCTATCTTCTTCTTTTCTTGAAATTTTGGTATTCATTTTCAGATTTGATATTCCATGGTGTTAAGTAAATATTTGGCATATAAGAGACAGTACTCCAAAACTCAGTGCTGTTGGATATGAAACAATAGATAATGAACTGCAGATTGCAGAATAAGCATCGTAGACTGATATTGCCCTATGCAGACTTTTTCATATTTAGCGTGCTGCATTGTTTAATTTAGGTGAGGGTCAACACTGTATTGGGTTCTGCTGCCCCACCACTATCTGTCAAGCTCATGCAGATTTTTAGCTCTGGTTCAAAGGATGCTTCTGTCATTGACCAGGTGCTCCCATTTACTCAGAGCTGTATATAATATTCCATTCCTAATTATGATTTATCTGCCACTACAAACCGTTCTCACCTATTCATGCCTAGTACTCCTTAATCTGTAAGAATTTTGCATTTCCTTGATGCAGGAACTCAAGTTTGATCCTGAACATGCAGTTCACGTCCTAGAAACCTTGCCAAATAATATAGATGTTGGAAAGTACATCTTTTCTTTTGAGGCATGTTTTTCCCTGATTTTGCCCTCCTCGATTCATCCATGTCTGTCTTCCCTTTTCCTAACACAATCTATTGCTGGCTTCCTATTGAAGGTTTCTCTTCGGGATCCAGAACATAAGAAGCGATACATAACTGGGGGACGAACAAAAGTACCTATATGCATAACAGGAGTCATTGAAGTTAAGAATGTGGAGATTGCTGTACTTGACAGTGATATCGAGAGTATAGAAATGCAGAAAAAGTACGCTCTTTACTTCTGTTTTTTATGTTTATGTTAGTCATATAACCATATCCTTATGTTTGCCCCTGGCTTCACTCTTTTAAGGATTATTACTTCCAACTTCACTGGTATGATTGTTTTCTTCACATCCTGCCCTTTATACTGAGTTGAGTTATTTTCTGTCATTTTTCTTTAGCCGTTAAAAGGATTCCATAAAACGAATATTGTGGAGATGAGGATTTTAAGGTGAATGTATGACAATACAAGAATCGATGAAATAGGAAATGAGAATTATAGACCTACAGGTGAAGAGGTGACACCTACCGTGTATAAATCGAGTGAAAAATGACTCGGGTGGTGGTTGGGACATGTCTAACTCAAACCTGAAGAAGTTTTGTCTACAAGAGTGATGTGATCCTAGATAATTTAGATGAGGGAGGGAAAGTAGGTGGACCAAAATTGACATGGTTTTTTATTTGTTTGCATTTGATCTGCTTATAGATGTAGCGATGGTCTGAAAGAAGCGGCAAAAAATGATTCATATAGCTGACCCATCAGTCAGTCTGTTGTATTTCTATTGTGGTTCTCAAATTCCCCATCCCGACTCTCCCCCCACATATTTTGTTTATAAATTATTTTGTGGGATTTTATGGGTTGTTTCACGTCTCATCATTTGGTTTTACTATTGTAATACATCACCATGCTCGTTTTTGCCTTTGTTTTACTATAATTCCTCAAGTCTCAAATAATATATTGCCTGCAGCTAACTGCATTGGTAACTATGATATCTGAAATTGATTTTACACAATTTTATACTCTTGGAAATAAATATTATCATATTATGCAAACATCATAATGAATTTAAAATGGGCGAAAAATATAGCATTTCACGTGGATTGGATAATATTTGCTTATTCATGTTACTTCCACACCTCTTGCTAGCGTTGATGCTTTTCCTCCGAAATTAATTAGACAGCAAATTTTTTATACAATTTTGTAATCCAGGCTAGATTTATCTGGGGAGAATGACATTGCTTTATTAGCAAACCATCTCCAGAAATTGCGGTTATCCTTTCAATTGAGTACTCCTTCCAGAAACGCTTTTAAGCCGCACCAGGTAGGTAGTCAACTTTGTGAGCCTCTTAAATAAAATTTCTCGCAATTTGGTGGTGTTAAAATTTCTGTCTCAAGCAGGCATTCCTCAAGTTGAGACATGAGAGTGGATTTGAGCATATCTTCGTGGTGGGCAGTTCTGGGAAGAAGTTTGAGTTAATTTTAGTAAGCCCCCTCTGCTTTTTTCCATCTATCTTTTTCGACTATGAATTTAATCTGCTTAGAGGCTCAATGGGATTTTAGAAAATCAAACATTGTCCCAACCAGAAGTTGTTTAAACCTTTGTGATACACCGTTTAAATTATAACTGTTACAATTGTTATTATTGTTTTACTATTTAGCTTAATATTTTGCATTTTTGTTCAACTAGATTAAGTTGACCTAACATCAATCATTAATGAATAATTCTATCAATGGTTAATGAATAGTTCCATATGTATAACTTGCATCCACTCAAAATAAAAATTCACTCTAACCATTACACAATTTCTACGAATTTCTAATTTTGAATGTTTGTCTCGTAGGATTTTCTGGGACTGGTTGAGAAATTTTTCTATTTGTCGGGTAAATATGATATTCAACTTACGGTTGGTGACTCTGTCATGGTAAATGTTATATGAAGTTGAAGTGCTATATTTGTCCTTCCCCACCCATCCACATACACGTATCATATGTTTATCCGTGTTTCTATTTTCCGATTTCAGGAAAACTCTTTTTTACGACCTCTGGGCCATGTTGAATTAGATCTTCCAGATGCACCTGAGAAGGCAGCTCGTCCTCTTCCACAACCTATTGACTTATACTCAAGATATGGGCCTAAGGCAGAGATAACTCACATTTTTAGGGCTCCTGAGAGACGGCCTCCTAGAGAGCTTTCACTTGGTTTCTTGGGCCTTGTTCTTTTGCCATTCTTTGGTTTCTTGGCCGGGGTACATCCATTTTTAAATTTCCTCCTCTTGGATGTTTGAATGGTGTTAGATTTCTCTTTTTATACTGGTCTGCGCTGATCACTGTAATCTTACATGCTAGATTATGAGATTATGGATAATATTGTAACCTTTTCTGCCTACAGCTCTTGTACCTACGTGTGAACCTGAAGAATTCGCCGAGGTCAACTGTTCCTGTGACATTTGCCTTTCTCTTCCATTTGGGCATTGCATCTGCACTCTTACTGTATGCATTATTCTGGTTCAAGGTTTGTTTTTGAGTTCTATGCACATTCTTTTTCGATTTTTGTTCCATTTTGTTAAGTGAGTTTTGCATATTGATGATACAAGTAATTATTTGCAAGTGGAAAGGGGTTCTGGGCTCTACGATTATGCGTTCTCTATGTTCTTGAAACCTATATCATTTTCGTGGCAGTGGTTTTCTTAGCCGACTGAAATAGACTTTGTCATGACGCGCTAACTGGTATATTCAGTCCAATTGACTACATATTGTTTTATTTTCTGCTTGCAGTTGGATCTATTCACAACATTAAAGGCACTTGGGTTCCTGGGAATTTTCTTGATGTTTGTTGGACACAGGACCCTATCCCACCTCGCTTCGGTATCAGCCAAGTTGAAATCTGCCTGAGATTCTGAACGAGTATGAAAATCTTGGCCCGAGGAAAGCTTCTCACAATGAACTAGAGTTAGAAATATGATTCAGCTTTGTTATAGGACACGGCTACTGTCGCTTCAAATTTTTCGTCCAATTTTTTTTAATAGATACATGGATTATTGGAATTGTAACGCATGATCATTTGCTCCAGGAGTTTTTTGACTATGGACAACTTTATTTATGGTTGAATGGAATTAGTTTTGATTCCTATTTCTTACAAACAAAATCAACCCGTGTTTCATTAAGTTCTAAAGAAATTTACCAATTTGTTACTTTCTTTACATTAAGGCATGGCCTTTTGGATAGGATAAGTCTGTCGACTCAACGGCTAGACGTCTCAAGATTTACCACCCGCGGCCTGCCTTGAATTGCCTCGTCTCAATGGGTGGGGTGTGGCCCCCGTTAATTGGTTTCATTTTGAATTTTTAAACTCACATCGAATCATTTTATTTTAATTTAAATCATATTTAAATTGGATCGATTTTTGTTGATAAATTGAACATTGTATTTGCTCTTAAATGAGGGAAATGGATTTTGAGTCTCTTGAAATGTGTGGGCAGGAGCAAGAATATTAACTTGAGTAACTCAAATATTGGTGAGAATTCAATGTATCGAAAATTTTTAAAATTTCCTCCGGAAGATTCATTCATGTTCGAAATTGAAGTTTGACTTTATCCTTTAAATTATAATGCAAATCCAAACAAGTAATTACTAATTTGAGATACCACAGAAAATTAGAAAAAGAAAAAAAAGAAGAAAAAGAATAAGGAAAAATCAACCGAGAAAGGAAAAATAAAAACAAAAAAATTGCAGATAACAGGATTTAAGCCCAGAAAATGGAGTTAATTGACCAAGTAATCACTGAACACGAACGCGTCATTGTCTTTAATTGCTCATTAAAATTTCGGATTTTGGCTACTAAATTTATCCAAACACGGCCTTACTATCAGAATACTTAGGTGGCACCCCAAATGTTATGTAAGTAATGTTAATTGGTGACCTTACTAACAGAATAAATTGGTGGCACCCCGAGTGTTATGTATAATTTCAACGTTTACATGAGTTTAATAACCAAAATTCCATATTTTGAATTTCAATCAGCAATTGAAGACGCGTAAGTGCAGTGACGATTGGAACAATTAACAACAAAATCTGTAGGGCTAAAAGGGGTCGGATCTTGAATACAGATTCGGTGTAGGAAAAGGGAAAATATGAAGAAAACAACAGTTTCAGAACCGTCATCAAGCAGAAAACGCCCACGAGATGAAGGATCCCAATCCGAACCTTTAAATTCTCTTTCACTAGGTGAATTATCTCCCCTGATTATTTCATAATTTAATTTTTCTGCTTTCGGTGACCCTTTTTTCCTGGGAATTCACGTTGGGGAAGCATACATAATTGTGCAGAGGAGAATTTCTCTTTTAGTGATACTATGGTGGCTCTTCAAATAATGCACGCCCAGTTTCCTCACATTGAAAAGGTCTGCACTATTTTTTATGTTAATTGAGTCGGATTGCATGTGTTTGAAAGCTACTAAATTGAACTAAAGGGTCTTTTTTCATTTTTGAAATTTCATCCAATTTTTGTTAGTGAAAACTAAATGGGCTGTTAAGAAACCGGTGAATGGAGCCCTGTGAATGGGATTTGTATTTGGTAGCAATGGAAAATCTAGTCTTTACAAACTGGTGGTGCAACACAGGTCAAGAAATGGGCTTTATAGTATAACTTCGGTGTATGATTAATGAGAACTTATCAGCCAGTCACCTGAATCCCAGTTCTCTGAATACAACATTTGATTGTAACTTCTTATACTTCTTCTCGGTACTTACGTTTATCTTTATAGATAGAACAAGTGAAGCCTTTTTAAATTTTTTTTTTTTGATAACCGCGAGTGTCCGGGCCAGCTTGCGAGCTCCTCGACTAATCCCACGGGGCC
>CAIGRK010356987.1:0-11420 GCA_903798315.1 Fraxinus greggii | reverse complement strand
TATGACATTTTATTTTATGTATTTGTTGTAAATGTTTGCTCTGAAGATATTGGTTATTGAATGCCACGTGCAAATGCACAAATAGAGAATTGGGATTTAAGTGATGAGTTCAATCAAGATGATTGTTGATGTCTATGATCCTTCATAATCATTCTAATTAGGTGAAGATACAATCAAGAATGGCTGCAATTTTGGTTTTCGAAAGATGGATCTACTCCAGATTTTTCACTCTGCTGTGTGAATTATGTCATCCTTGTGGAGTATGTTCAAAGTTAAGATATATTGCTTTATATGTATGCATTGTTTTTATAATTGTATGTTGCAAATGCACATATTGAGAATAACGTCAATATCTTCATGTCTTCTGAATTTTGGCTTTGATTCATAGGAGGAACTTGATGGTACTTCTCTAGAAGTGTTGCTGGATTCTCTAGAACTTGGAACCACCCAAACTGGATCAAAATAGGATCAAACTAGTTGGTTTGATTCGATTCTTGTTAAAATCTAATTAGTTCTAGCTCTCAGAATCAAGAATTGAAAGGTTATTGCCCATCTTGGTTCTAGCTATTGGACTGAATTTTAATTCGATTCTTAAATATTTTTTATAACTAAATTAATTTGTACGAATTCAATTTAAAATATTATGCATTCAAAATAATCAACTTTTGTCACTTAAAAAAATTAAACATTACATCTTTATTCTAAACTATAAAAAGGACTTGATAAATCAAAATTAGAACGAGTTGTTTTTGATTCAATTACTTTAGATAAAACCATTTGGTTCCATTTATAAAATTTCCGTTAGTACCTCGTGAGAATTGGACTGAATCGATCAATGCTTAAAGGTGAAGCCATGGGAAAGGGAGTCTAGGTGTGGTTGTTGTGATTGTGTTTAACGCAAAGCATCAATGAGAAAGTTATATCTTTGACTGGATTTTTTATTTTTAAACATGTTCAGAGAGAGTTACTATTTTGACTGTTAAATTAAAAAGAAACTACAAATTTTGAAAGCATCTTTCCCCTACAGTAATTGATTCCAATTTTGAGGACTGATTTGCTTCTTTTTAAATGTTAAGAACTAACTTGCTTCTTATACCATAGATTGGGGACGCAGATTGCAGTTTTCTTTTAACACACTGATTGATAGTATTCTTCTAATGACAATAGCTATAAACCCTAAATCGAGAGCAAAATTGATACTTTTCTTCAGAAAATTCAATATTGAATCCTTGCTGTATCATTTTCCTAGCCCAAGCGTATACAATTGTCGATAATGACTCTTCATGTGTGCAAAAGTGCCATCTTTTTCTCTTCCAAGAACCCTTCGTTTCTGTACAAATCACATGTTTCTTTCTCATTTTCTTCACTCCTTTTTTTCTCCACCTCGAGAAAAAGGCAAGTGAGAAATACCATTACAGCGTACGATTTTCTGCTATACAAACACAAATTCTCTCCCGACACGGCTTCACAAGTTGGCTCTGTTTTGAACCGGATAAAGAATCCGGAAAAATCTGATTCGATATTATCATTCTTCAAGGAGTGTGGTTTTTCGAAGAGTCAATTGGAGAGAGCCGTGAAAAACGAGCCTCGTTTGCTCTCCGCAAGTCTGGAGAAAACCATAAAGCCCAAAATCATGATTTTCCAAGATTTTGGCTTTTCTGCCGAAGACATTGCCGAGATAGCGTCAAATACTCCATCGATTTTTTATCGCAGTGTGGACAATGGTGTTTTTCCATCATTATCGGTGTTGATGAGCTTGTTGGGATCCTGTTCTGAGGTGGCTAAAGTTTTGAAGAGATGTATGTGGTTCTTGAGAAATGATTTGGATAAAACTATGGTACCCAATATTGAATTCATAAAGAGTTGTGGTGTAGACATGGAGCAGATCAAAAAGAACATATATAATTTTCCGAGGTTTTTCTTGCATAATCCAAATGATATGAAAAAATTTGTTAAAAAGGTCGATGATATGGGGGTGTATAGAAGTTCTGGGTTGTTTATTCATGCTGTTCGGGTTGTTAGTTCGATGACTGATGAGAATTGGGAACTCAAGTTAAAGCATTTTAGCGATTTGGGGTTTCCAGAAGATGACATTTTGAAAATGTTTAAAAAGACCCCGCATGTGTTCGCAGTATCGCAGAGGAAGCTGAAGACGGTAAAAGAGGTTTTGCTTGCTACCGGGAAGTATGATTTATTGTGTATTGTTAACGATCCAACATCTTTGNTTCGATGACTGATGAGAATTGGGAACTCAAGTTAAAGCATTTTAGCGATTTGGGGTTTCCAGAAGATGACATTTTGAAAATGTTTAAAAAGACCCCGCATGTGTTCGCAGTATCGCAGAGGAAGCTGAAGACGGTAAAAGAGGTTTTGCTTGCTACCGGGAAGTATGATTTATTGTGTATTGTTAACGATCCAACATCTTTGGGTTACAGCATTCGAAAGAAGATTAAACCCCGAATGCAAGTTTTAGGAATTTTGGATAGTAGGAATTTGATTAAAAAGTGGCCTAGTCTTTCAACAATTACTAGAATGCCAGAGAGCAAGTTTTTGGAGAAATTTGTTCAGCCTTATTTAAATGAAGTCGGAGAAGTATATATGGCAAATAGTGCACTCAAGTGACTCAACAGCAAAAGAAATACGAAAAATGGAGATTAGGTAAGAGTTAAACTAACGCGATTGTGGATGCCTATGTACCTTTAAAAGTGGTTTCAAACTCGGGTGAAGGAGGAAGCTTGTGATAGATTGACAGCCAGATCCTTTTATAAATGACATTGGGACATTCTGAGTAGCGATGAATTGAATGGAATGGAGAAAACAATTTATTTTGTATTCCTGGTTTTCAGTATATGCTCTCAAAATGAATTATGCCATCCTTTTGGAGCCTGTTTAAAGTGAAGATAACATTGCTTATTGAATGTATATGTTATCTACTCTTTGATATGCATACACTGCTTAATTTATTGTTTCATGCAGGTGCACATATACAAAATAAACTCAGTATCTTGAGGAGTAAATGAGTCCTCCTTGACAGATGCTGTAAGTAGTGGCATGCTTCCTGTATTTAAATTTTGGCTATGGTTCATAGCAGGGACTTGATAATGCTGCTCCAGAATTGCTGTTGGACTACCACTTAGTGACACTGTATCTGTATCTATTTCATCAACAATCTGTTATTTCTATGTAGAATGAAAACTCTTTTTCTCAAATTCTGCATTAATTTTTATTTTTATTTTTTTTTAAAGTTTCTGAGTTTTTGACTTGAACACGATCATTTTCTGAAGTTATTTGATTTTTTACAGATGAAAAGTTTATATATTTTACTTTTGTCTTCAATTTGATGGGTTTCTTAAGAATTTGAGGTATTATTTATGTTTAGGTTTCTTGTTTCAGGCTTTCAGCAGGTCTGGAATTTGGTAATTAATTTATTTTCCGTTTAGTATATGATTGTTTAACTTTTGTTATTGTCTTCGTTATAGATATTAAATGAAAATGATTGCTGTATTAAATTGTAGCAGACATGCACCTAATTGTTCTATTGTGTTCCGCAGGTAAACATATTTCGTAATGTAGTTTTGATACCTAAGCAGAATGAAAATGCACAAGGAAATGTTGAATGTATTTTGGCTTCCTTTTCGCAATAGAACACCGTTGAGTTACTAAATATTCTGGCTTCCCTTTCTCTAACTTGTGAAAGCAAGTTAGTTTGTAAATTGTTGAACTACACAAAAGTGAAAGGATTTTTTGTTTGGGGATTAATGAAAACAGTAACCTTTCTAAAGAGATGTTCACAATGGTTATTCCAAGGTGCCCACTACAAGAGGTTGGCTGTGTTCATATTTTAATCGTTGATCCCATCTTGACCTCGCTTTGTCTCATTGTCATCCCTAATCATTAGATGATGAATACTTGTATTCATCTAGACGCTAGATAATCATTGGTCTTTGTGGCAATTGGGTCACTACCCTATTGTCCAATGAAGTTGGAATACATTTTTAAACATTAGATAATGTGGTAGTAATCCCATTGATTTTGAGTCTAGATGAATACTCTTAGAGGATAATAACCATTAGGTATCATGTTCTTATGATATATTGCTTTGGCTTGTTTTTGAAAATAAAGAAGCGCGTGCAATTTTCTGGGTAAGAATTGTGCGCCAACTAGTAGATGGGTGGACTCTGACTAATAATAGAAATGAGCCGTGTTTCAATATTGGTGGCAAATGTGCTTGGATTTCCTTGTACGACTGTATGTTAATAACTGGTTTATGTATTATTTGCACTTAAATAGGGCTTTACATATGCAGTCGGCATTTTTTGTACACCGCCATCTTGAATCTCGAATGCAGGACCCTCTGCTTCAGTTCGTTCCCACCATTGCCTAAAAACATAATGCGATCCACCATATTGAACATTAGGTTGGCGCTGTCCATAGAGATGTCAAAAAGGCTTGGCTGCTCGGGAGGCCCGGACTTGCCGCCGGCCTTTGTTGCGGATCAAGCTGACTTTTTTTTTTTTTAATTTTAAGTTTAGATGTATTTTTTTAAATATTAATATTTAGTTATGATTTATAATACGTATAAATTGCACAAATTTTAAATAAATTATAAAAAAAAATTATAGATTTATAATGAATTTATAAAAAAAAAAAAAGAGCTGACTCGGCCCGCTAAGGCTCTTGGCCAGCATCATTTGTTTGATCGGGCTTTTGCTCTGCTCGACTTGTCTCGTTGACATGGCTAGCTGTTCACAGTCNTTTTTTTTTTTTTAAATTTTAAGTTTAGATGTATTTTTTTATATATTAATATTTAGTTATGATTTATAATACGTATAAATTGCACAAATTTTAAATAAATTATAAAAAAAATTATAGATTTATAATGAATTTATAAAAAAAAAAAAGAGCTGACTCGGCCCGCTAAGGCTCTTGGCCAGCATCATTTTTTTGACCGGGCTTTTGCTCGGCTCGGCTTGTCTCGTTGACATGGCTAGCTGTTCACAGTCGTAGCTATGGTCGGAGCTTTTGTTGGTGGTTGCAACAGCGCCACATGGTATCTAGATTGTGCTCAGTGAGCCAATTGCCACAGCAACCAAAATACGTAATACGGTGCCTGAGGATTTTTATGAGCGTCTGTCTACTAGGAACAATGGTAAACCAGTAGACATCAATCACTTCATTTTTAATCTAACGAATTGAACTTCTGCTAGAAATGAAATTGAAAAATTTCAAGCAAATAGTAAAGGGAATAGAAGATTTTCGAGCAGAGAAGAAGATGAAAATAGTATGGAATTTCGTGAGTTTGGAATAAGGAAAAACTGTATGTATAAGTAGGCTCTATTGGAGAATTAATAGGTTAGGGATTATTGGTGTTACAGCCTTTAACACCATCACAAAGCCATGTTAAATCTTTCTATTAACAAAAACACTATCATATGAGTTTCAGGAGTCAAGCAAATTTGGAAGGTTTCATTTGAAGAAAGTAAAAAATAAAAATTGTAGAAAATAAAGGCAAAACAATCCAAATGAGTCAATTTTTTGTCCATTCGGTCCGATATTTGTGTACACAGGTCGCGCTCGCATACAAGTTCAAGATTCGAAGCTCAATTTCGAGCCTTCATTTGCACTCTCCCTGCGCGCACATGGTGATAGCCTCTATGTCACGCATGATTACACACTTCTAAAGCGCAGTCATATATAAGTGGTCACGGTCTTCATCATTTTCCTATGTAGGATAACTTGAATTAAATTCCTTCCAACACAACAAAATATCTTCCAACTCATCACTTTGAATTTTAATTTCTCATTCACCCGCTTATAATTTTTGACAAGTAAATATATGATTTCAATCCCATCACGGAGTGGAACGCAAATCAACCTTAATCTTCCAAAATGAACGAATAGATCCTACTCATAATTATGCTAAAAGTAGCCCACTAAGTCAATTTTTCCAATAATTCTCCACATGAATGAAAATTGGCAGCGACACAAAAATGAGAGACATAAAGACTCGGTAATATAGTTAAATGATTGAAATTGTATAGGATAGGTAGGTCCCTTTGAATCTTCCCTTGTGAAAGTATATTTACTTTATTAGTTGAGCAGTAGACAGAATGTCTTCAAACTGTTCTGCCTTTTATATAAATGATGATATACTCCACACATGCTTCTTCCTAATACAATTCAGTTCTCATTAATATTTTCGTTATGGCTATGAACATACGTCCGGTTCTACGAGAGTTTCTAAGAATTGAGCCCCACACAATTCCTTCAGAAGCAGTCCCACTTATCTCTCACATATGTGATTTCTTATTACAAGTAACCCGTATTACTTCGCTCGATTTGACGCATAAGAATCATTAAAAGCTCATTGCTTATCTTTCATCCTTATAGGCATCACGGTTGCATCATAGGAATGGACATGAGATAATATCGCCCACAATGATTCAATTAAATCTTTACAATTAGGTTGTCCATTTGAACCTAGAACTAGGTTGGGTTTTCTTTGTATTAACTTATTCATTCAAGGGCTTAAGTCCCATTTTTTAAGATAATGTTCCAACTAACTCTTTATTTAACCCTTGGTTAGCAAATCCGCAATGTTATCATTTTTAACCTTACATAGTCAATAGAGATAACTCCAGTTGATAATAGTTATCTTATGGCATTGTGTCTACGTTGTATATGTGTAAACTTACCATTGTACATGTTACTTTGTGTCCTTTCAATTGCTGATTGATTATCGCAATGTATGTAAATTCCTGGCACGTGTTTTAACCATCTTAGAATATCCTCTAAGAAGTTACATTATCATTCAGCCTCTTTACCACATTTATCTAGAGCTGTAAACTCAAATTTCATGGTAGATTTGACTATAACTATTGTTTAGAGGATTTATAGGATATAGATGCACCTCACAATGTGATTACAAATCTACTAGTAAACTTTGAGTCTTTTATATTAGATATCCAATTAGCATCTTTATATCTTTCAATAACTGTTGGATATCTTGTATACTGCAATCCAAAATCACGAGTATATCTTAAGTACCTTTATACTTTTACTATTCATTTCCCGTGGTGAGATCCTAGATTACTCGTGTATCTATTCAATTTACTAAATGTGCAGGCTATGTCTTGTCTTGTGCAACCCATCAAGTACATTAGAATTCAAATAATTCTCTTGCATTCTATTTGAGAGACATTTTCACCTTTTTTTAATATAGATACTGACTTGTATCATCGGTGTTCTAGCCATGTCGGAATCATCTTTGTCAAACGTTTTCATAATTTTGTTAACATAATGTGTCTGACTTAGAACGAATTCATCTGATGTTCTTGAAATTTTAATTCCAAATATAATATCAATTAAACTCATATCTTTCATGTCAAATCTCGAATTTAACATATTTTTAGTAGATTTAATCATTTTATTGTTGCTACCAATAATAAACATGTCGTTGATATAAATAAATAAATAAAATGACATAACCATTTTCGGTGTTTTTGACGTATCACATTTGTCACACTCGTTGATTTTAAATCCACATTCTATCATGGCCTTATCAAATTTATCATGCCATTGTTTGGGTGCTTGTTTCAAACCATACAATAACTTCACAAATTTAGAAACTTTCATTTCCTGTCTTGGTGATGAAAACCTTTCGGGTGGTTCCATGTAGATTTCTTTTTCTAAATTTCCATTCAAAAAGGAAATTTTAACATCCATTTGATATACTTCAAGATTTTGTAGAGCTACTATTGCAAGTATTATCCTAATATTTGTTATTCTCGTTACTAGAGAACATGTACCAAAGTAATTAAGGCATTCACGTTTTCTGTAACCTTTTATCACCAATCTGGCCTTATACTTCTTAATAGTTCTATCATCTTTCATTTGTCTTTTGAAAATCCTTTTGTAGTCTCGTGATTTACTTCCTGGAGAAAGATCCACTAGCTCCCATATATGATACTGCGAAATTGAGTCCATTTCACTTTTAGTAGCCTCTTTCTATTGAAGTCCTTTTGAAGAGTTCACAACTTCTTGAAAGATTTGAGGTTCACTTACTACTATATAGGTCAAAAAGTCAGGACCATAAGATTTTTCTGTTTTTTCTCTTTTGCCGCATCTTGGTTCAAACTCAACCTCCTCTACTAGTTATTGGTCATGACTATTTCCAATTATAGTCTCATGAGTCATTTTAGAAGAGCTTGCTTCTTCTTTGAATCTGTACAGAAATACATATTCAAAGAACGAAGCATTTCTCGATTCCATTCTTGTGTTTTTGTGTATGTCTAGGATTTTAGACTCATACACAAGAGACTGATAAGCACTACTATTATGTGCATAGCTAACGAAAATGCAATCTACAGTTTTGGGCCTATCTTTTACCTTCTTTGGTGTTGGTACAACCATTTATTTTGGCAAGACACACTCACACTCGTAAGTATTTATAGAAAGACTTTCTTCCTTTTCAAAATTCGTAAGTGGTCTTTTCCATTTTTTTTCAGGGTACCTTATTTAAAATGCAATTTGCTAATAACAAAGCTTCTCCCCACATATTTTGAAATAATCCAGAACTTACTAACATTGCATTCTTAATTTCTTTTAAGGAACGATTTTTCTATTAACAATACCATTTTGCTGAGGCAAATAAAGTGCCGTGGTTTTTTGTATAATTCTATGTTGTGCACAGAATTCAACAAATGGTACTTCATACCCACCATTTCGATCACTTCTTAACACTTACATAGTTGATTCTCAACTTTATTCTTTTAGAGAACAAATTTCTCTATAGTTTCGTCCTTACTTTTAAACAGATACATATAACAATATTTCATGCTATAATCAACAAAAGTAATGAAATACTTATTGTGACATTTTGTTAGTACAATTTTTAAATCAGATATGTCTATGTGAATTGATTCAAGTGGTTTTGTATTTCGTTCAATTGATTTAAAGGATGACCTTGTCATTTTATCTCAACGCAAGTTTCATACTTATGTTTAAAATCAATATGGAACGCAGATATGTAAATCAAGTTCACTAATTTGCGTAAAGTACTGTAGTTAACATGTCCTAGTTTATCATGCCACAAACTGGAAGACTCGAGCAAATAAGCAGAAGAATTAACTTTATTAATTTTCGGCTTCACAACGTTTACACTCAATTTAAACATATTGTCGAAAACATAACCCTTTCTGACAAACATTTCACTCTTAGACAAAATAACTTAATCTAACTCAAACGAATTATGGAAACCATACTTATTCAAAAGTGACCTAGATACTAAGTTCTTGCGAATTTTCGGCACATACAATACATTGTTACCAGTAAACTCTTTTCCCGATAACATTTTTAGAACCACCTTTCCTTGATCTTTGATTTTAGAAGTTGTTGAATTTCTCATAAACAACTTCTCTTCATTCTCAATTGCTTCGAACGCAGTAAATAAATCTTTATCAGAGCACACATGGCTGATAGCATCTGTGTCAATCCATGACTCTTTTGAGTTTGAACATACCATATTCACTTCAGAAATAACAGTAGTGAGATTCATCTCAAACACATCATGTGCCATGTAGTGAACCACAATTGCTTCTTTTTATTGTTCTTTTTCGAAAATCAGCACTTTGATGACTTATGACCCACTTTATCACAGTTAAAAAAATTTCCTTGAAACTTCTTCTTGGAAATGCAACCTTTCGGTCTCATCTTAGTCTTTTTGCCACCAGATTGCCCAGGCTTGTTCTTGAAGTCTCAGAACTCTAACCATGTTCCACAACATTGGTTTTAGCCACACCAGAATTGAACTACTTCTTTTCCGAACTCGTGTTGTCTACTTCAATTCAAAATCTAACAATCAGTTTTTCGATGTTCATTTCTTTTCTCTTATACTTAAGATGATTTTTGAAATATTTCCACTCCGGAGGTAGCTTTTCAATAATTGTAACCACATGGAAAGTTTTACTTAAAATTATCTCGTCGGCTTGAATCTTATGAAGAATCACTTGAAATTCTTGCACTTGACTAATTAAAATTTTTGAGTCCACCATTTTATAATCTAAGAATTTGTCAACAATGAACTTCTTAGCCCTGACATCATCAGTTTTATATTTTCAGTCCAAAGATTCCTACAAGTCCTTAGCAGCTTTCATCATACTATAGACGTTGTCTAGTGAATCTGCCAAACTGTTCATGATATAGTTTCGGCATAAAAAATCTTAATATTTTCACGCGTCAATTAAGCTAATAGCTTGGACATCTCCCTTACTCTCATTGAGTTTTAGAACAGTTTCAGTCAAAAATCTCACAAGATTCAAGGTAGTCAAGTAGAACAATATTTTCTGTTGCCACCTTTTGAAATTCAAACCATTGAATTTCTCCAATTTTTCCCCATGACTAACCGGAACAGTTACGATGTCGCCATTTTTTGAAGCCATTGTTTGACTCAGCATGACTTAGACAATTTAGCCACAGTCTAAGCCACAACAGAACTTGGCTCTTCAGTCACAGCTGAGCCCACAATTTGGGACACATCTAGATGGGTGAGACCGCATCGGCATCCCTATTCCCACACTAGCAGCGCATATTTGTGAGGCTGCAGGATTTCTTTGATGATACTGGGTGAGATATTGGACGTTTATTACTTGTTCTCCTTTCTCTTATGGCGGAGTAGATATGGACTATACCTTTATGCGCATATGCCCCATATCAAATTGTTTGATGAAATATATCGGATGGTAGCTTCGCTACCAAGTCTGCATGGCAGCTCGTACGTTCGGGATGCTAGTATCAGGATTCATTTCGATTACTATGGAGCTTCATTTTGCACATCACTGTCTCATTCTTCTGCTGGAGACTATGGCATGACCTCATTTTAGTAGATGTGGTTATTCGGGGAAGATTGGATGCCAGTTGGCTTCTCTCTGTCATTGTTGTTCTGAAACTGAGACTATCAATCATATTTTCATTGACAGTAATATCTCCAATAAGGTATGGCAGCATTTTGAGGATATTTTTCTACCTATGAGTTCAGGAGAGGGAGTCAAATAGAGATTCCATAGATGGAGCTATTCTGGACATTATGTTCATTGTGGACACATTCGCATTATCATTCCTCTACTAATATTTTGGTACCTATGGACAGCAAAAAATGATGCGAAGTATATGGAGATTTGCATAGTTGCCGACCTATCATTTGGTGGGTCTATCACATTGTCTCTCTCTCTTTTTTTTCAAATGGAAGACTGTTTCGAATGGTGCATTGGCGAGGGGATTTGACACTTGCACCTATATTTAGTATTTTTATGGACCCTTTTCCCCCCATCTCCCCATATTCTAGTTTGGTGGCGTATTCCATCAGTCGGATTTGTCGAGATCAATATTGATGGATGCGTCAAGGATGATTTTGCGAGTGGGGA
>CAIGRK010356978.1:0-10225 GCA_903798315.1 Fraxinus greggii | reverse complement strand
AAAGTGAAAGTGACAATTTTTTTGGATTTTCAAATTTAATGACATTTATGAAAATTCCCCTTTAAACATTAACTGAGAATCTACTTCAAAATTTTGTTGCTCAGAGGATCAATGCCATAAATGTGACACTAAAACGTACTTGAAGAAAACGGAACACAGAATTAACTATTTTAAATAATAAATAAATTTGGGCACAAATAAACACGAAAGCTCGTACTTTTTAAATCATTTTTTTCTTTCTGTATCTTGAAGTATCAATCCTAATGCCAAATGTGACTTTCCGTATTCGATATTTTTATCAAACTTGAGACTTGAAACATTCAGCAGGCAACTGTTAAGAATTGAGGTTCCATCTTAAAATATCAACCTTATTAAGAGAAGTAACACAATTATTTATAAGTTGGTTTATGTTTACATTTTTATTCGATATGAGATTGTATCCCTTAAAATGCCCCTGCAAGATGGTAGCTCGTTTGCGCAAACTAATCTTGAAATTCGTATGTCACTTTTGGAGTCTTAATATGATCGAATTGCTCGTTAGAGTTTAATGAACACTGTTACCATGTGTAGATTTGAGGTTCTATTTTAAAATGTCAACCTTATTAAAAGAAGTAGATCAATCCTTTATAAGTTAATTTATGTTTACATCTTTATTCGATATGAGATTATATCTCATAACATGTTCCCACAAGATGGTAGCTCATTTAAGCAGGTCAATCTTGAAATCCGTGTGCTCAATTGTTTTGAGTCTTAATCGGATCAAATCTCTCATTGGAGTTTAATGGGCTCTGATACCATGTTAAGAATTGAGGTTCCATCTTAAAAGATCAACTTTATTAAGACGAGTAATACAATCATTTATACGTTGGTTTATATTTACAGCAACCACCCTTTGAATCGTTTAATATCCTTATAATAATCATAAATCACGTATTTATTTTTGACCCGGTTCATTTGAGCTTGTTGTTCATGGCACGATTGGTTGTATACAGGAGAGTTCCACCAGTTGGCAGGTGTAGGAGTAGCACCGACTGGCTCGGACTACAGCCCGTGTTCACCCTAGCACTGACTCATTAACTCTCTTTATTTTTGGAAATTGAGTCCATGTCCATTTAGTAAGTAGCTTGTGTCCATAATTCATTATAGCCCACCTATTTGAGCCCAAATCAAATTTCGTGACCCTAAAGAAAAAATTCAATCTATTGGCCCAAAGTACCAAACCCAAATTCTAAGGGGAAAAAATCACAAGTCAAGTATTGAGTATGCACCAAATTAATTTTCAAATATTTAGTTTAAAAATGCTAAAATCGAGAATTAATTATGTTTTAATTCTAAATAATAGTACTATCAAATTAAATTAATCTACCCACCCCACCAAACAATCGGCACCCACTCGCTCACCCATTCGCCGCCATCCCTTCTTACAAGTTGAAGACAGAAAAATTGATTGTGTGATTTTAAATGCGAACTTGAAGAAGAAAAATTTAAAGGCCTGCTTGGATTTAGAAATTTTAGATTTTATTTTTTCACTATTAACTTGTTATTTGCAGTTCGTTTTCAAATTTCAGAAGGTGCAGACGTACAAGAAAAGATTGAATGTACTCCCCTGATAAGTGTCTTCATGTCACTACTTGTTGACTTGTGGACAAAATATTGAAATTAAATGTTGCCTTGTCGGCAAATTAGTTAATTGTTGTCTTGTCAGCTTAATAAGTTGCGTTGTTGGAGTTGCTTCGTCCTTTTAATGAATTGTTGTTATTGCCTTGTCAGCATAATGAACTGTTTTTGTTGTCTTGCCTTAATGAATTTATATTGACTTTTAAATTTTAGCCCTAGCGTCCGAAATTCTTGGATCCGATTGCTCTTGACATATATGTCACAAAATTTAAACGATGGGTAAATTCACAATTTAAAACCATGTACTTAAAACCATGTACGAAATTGTACACTGGGCCAAATAATTCAGTTTTAAAGATAACGATGACGAAAGTCTTCAAAATAGATGTAAAAAGGAAGCAACGTGTAGGTGCATTTCTTTACCATGCATGTAGAATTTAAGAAACTAATTCTTCTCACATTTTTTACTGACAGGTTAAAAATTAATTATAAAAAACTTCAATTATTTCAATACGTAGAATTATTCTAACCATACTATAATTCAATTATATCAATAATAACTGGCTTTTTGTTGTTCAATATATATTTAATTTATTTAACCATTTGTTTACATTCAATGTACATGTACATTTCACATATTCATTTTACGGGTGTGCTTTCATTAATATATGAATTCTCTATTATTAATTCTCAATTAATTAAAATTTTCATTCATTTAATTAATATTCATATTCATTTATGCATTACGGTATTATTCATTCTAATTATAAGTTAATTAGAATTTCATATTCAAGAATACAATTCATTATTCATGTCCATATATGCTAATTAACATCCAGTTTTACTTAATTGAAAATTAATTAAATGATTTAACATTCATTGGCACGTATACATTCCATTGTATTAATTTTAATTTAATTAACATTCAATCATATTCAAATGTTACTTTTAAAGCACTTATAAAGTATTTTATAATAACATGCAACGCATGTTCAAAGTTAACTAGTACATTTGCATAATATATTAAATATCACATCAAGTGGAAATCAATTTTTGGACGATTATAGCAATACTATAATTCCATGATTTTAATAATATTTCGCTTTTCATTTTTCATTACATATTTAATTTATTTAATCATTTAGTTACTATCAATATACATGTACATTTGACATATTCATTTCACCTATGTACTTTCATTAATGTATAAATTCTCTATTATTAATTCTTAATTGATTAACATTCATATTTATTTAATTAATATTCATAATCATTTATATTTATGCATTTCAGTATTATTAATTCTAATTATAAGTTAATTAGACTTTCATATTCATGAATGCATTTCGTTATCACGTCGATGTATGCTAATTAACATCCACTTTTACTTAATTGAAAATTAAATAAATTATTTAACAATCATTGTTACGTATACATTCCCTTGGGTTAATTTTAAATTAATTAACATTCACACATATTCAAATATTACATTTGCAACACTTATAAAGCAATTCATAATAACATGCAAAGCACGGTCAAAGTTGACTGGTACACTTAAATTTTTTTGATCGATCTTAATTTTACATTCACTTATATTTAAACCCTAGCTTTCAACATTAAATTTGTTGATCGATCTTAATTTTACGTTCACTTATATTTAAATCCTAACTTTCAACATTCACTCACATTATCATTAAATTTGGTAGATCTCATTTAAAATTTCAAATGGTGTAGAGATATGAAGTATCTAAAGTTTATTCTCAACATCTCAAACTGGATTATTTTTTTAAAAAAATCTTCTCATTATATTTAGATCCTAACTTTCAACGTTCACTTAAATTATTATTAAATTTGGTAGATCTTATTTAAAATTCCAAATGGTGTAGAGACATGAAGTATCTAAGTTTTGTTCTCAACATCTCAAATTAACGTATTTAAAAATAAAAATTCAACAACACAATTTTACAGCTCAAATATACGAAATATGAGCTTACGTCAACTAGATCACTAATAGATTATCTCAAAAACATAACTTATCAATTTAAAATTAAAATACATAGTGCATGCATGTCGACTAGAAGTAGATATTGAACAAGACGGACATTGTCCAATATCTTCTTACCGATAGACCAATACATAATTAGCTATATCACAAACCTTTAAAAATAACACTTATTTCACACTGCTTGCACAACCATATGCGTGCAAACACACGCACACATTTTATTGGAGTACACAATAGAAAAGCTTATCTATCAATGATTAGCCTCAATTTCTTTTGTGACTTCAATGAAGTAAGCCAGCAAAGAAATTGGATGTGAAACGTCTTCATTCAGCATCTCATACTCCACAGTCCATGAGATCATGTCTATGTTACCTTTGGTTTCAACATGATTAGTTATAATGAAGTCCTTGTACTCCTCCATCAAATCTCCTTCAAGCATCTTAAGTTTGATTAATCTATTTTCCTCATCTATGGCTTCAATCAACTGTTTTCCTTTTCTTACCTTTCCATCTGTCATTCGCACAAATTAATTTCATCAATTGTAAACTCATAAATGATAGAGCTCAATATAGTCAAGGGTTAATATAGAAAAATGATCTTTCTAAGAGTGACAAGACCTTAGTAAACCAAATCAGAAGAAAGAGTGATCAACTAAGACAAACACGTCATAGTGTAGTTGTTGAAGATCTAGTTACTTTTGATCTTTCGATAAATTTAACGATAAACATAACAAAGTCTGGTGGGGGGGACATATAGTCAGTTAATATGCTTTATTTTCCGTTCTATTAATTGTCGGTCTCACAAACTAACTTCATCAGATAATTAACTAAATTACTTTTAGACGGAGTTACTTAATGGTTGACATAAAAAATAAGGTTTGTAAAAATCTCTTACTAGCTCTATGAATGAATCGTATGGGACGATAAAAATGGATTAATCAAAAATTTACTGTGACATGAAAAATCAGAAAAGAAAAATGGTAAAAAGCTCAAATAAGGTTCAGACATATATGATGAATATACATACCATGAGTGTATGTCCAGCAGATTTTTGAGCCAACCTTTCCAAATTCCCCTTCATGGAGATCACAACCTTGTACTAAATCAGGTATTTTGTTGGATATGTGGTGTGGTCTGTGTCTAAAGAGTTCATGAAATACATCTCCTCCATGCTTGAACTCTATTTGGGCAATCAACTTACCAGTTAGCCCCATCTCTTTGATATGCACTTACAAGTTACAAATACTCAAGTCTTCAACTCATTATATAGTGAGGCATAGCTACTTCACTCCCACCCAATTTGTATTCCTTGTTTCCAAACCTATTAATGGTGTGGTCCCAATCCATTATGTTAGCTGAGTGGTCACCAACATGGGGCCTGGGCCAGGGTCCTTGTGTCCAGGCATCCAGTGCAATCAAAGCTCGAGTATTGGACAATCTCCATTATAATAGATTGTCGTCATGTGATCATTTAATCTCCGGTTCCCCTACCTTCTAACTCAATACGCCAACCAACGGGGTGAGGAATTATTTTCCCATTCAGGTCGGGGCCAGGGGTTCGAGTAGACTGGATTTTTTGACATCCTTGATCATTATTAGTTGAGCCTAGGTTTTTCATCATAACCCAATTATATTTAATTATTGGAAAAGTATGAGCTCAGGTAGTTCCTAACCTATGAAATGTGTAGTTACTTAGATTTGTGATTACATCTTAATAGGTCAAACACCTATATGTTAATTAATAATTTTATATTTATTCGACGTAAAGTTTATCCTTAACATATCTTGCAAAATGAAGGCTCATTTAAGAACACCCGTGCTGTTTTTTGCACTAGAAGTGAATTCATCCATGTCTCTCATCTTAATAGATATCGGAACTTTTCAAGTGGTAGAATAAGCTGCGTAGCCATGCAAAGAATATGTTTTATTTACATGGCATATCAAAGGTGCCCTAAACCCATTTTGTGAAAGTCATTAGACAATAGTTTCCATTCACTTATAAGTTAACTGAAATATTATAAGTGAAATATCGTATTTGTTCTTTGTTTGATGGTTATTATTGAGGAAAGAATATATTTTAAATAGTGATATGATTTGAAATATGTGGTTAAAAAGTAAGTAAAAGTTATTAATGTAATGGAAAATATTATTTTTATTGAAGAATGTGTGGTCGAAAATAAATTTTGAAAAAATGTATTTTGAAGGAGTGTGTGTCAAACAGAGAATCGACCAAAATCTAACTAGGTCAAGAGACTAAGACGCAAAACATGACCTTTAGTTTGTACCTCGTGAAATTCTTAACCGATTCCTATGTCTTAATCTTAGACACTTTTAGTACCTACATCATAACATGTCGTATACATTCTCTCCAATCTCCATATTCTAGGAAACTTGAGTGTCCACCAACACTTTTCCAATAAACCTGAATTGTAAGCATATCCATTACCAATGTTGCCTAGAAAATCATCCGCACAAGATCTAATTATATTTTGACATGTTAAGATAAGATATTACAATATTCGAGTTAAATCAAAAGTGTTATTTCATTGATATCTCAACATAAGATATTTGCTTCCCACAACCTAAGTCAAGAGAATTGGTTTACTATTACATGAAACATGACATTTCCTAGTTTGACAACCATTATTTGAATATTTTTTTTCTATATACTAATTTTCAACCACATATTCAAACAATAAAATATTCAACGCGTTAGTCTAAAACTTTTTCCCACTTTTTTTACCACACATTCTTCTAAAAATTACTATTTAAACAATTATTTTTCCCAAATAATGGTTGTGAAACATGTGCTTAATTTGTACCTCGTGAATTTTTTTAGCCAATTCACATATTTTAATTTTGGACCAAAAAAAAGTACCTTCCCAACAAATCCACAACAAACGTAGTACGTGGGTATGTGTATAATTGAGCATGCTGATAGGCCAATAAACAAAGGCCTACCATCATTTCATTTCTTGGTCCTTGTTTGTCTACCATTTAATACCCGTCAGCCTAAGAATAATGGAATGATACCAACAACAAGGCGCGTCAAATGTCAGATGAGGCCATGTGTCTCTTCATTTAATGACAACAATTTCATCTCTTCTACCATAAAAGCTTACATTTAGTACAAATAGGTGGATGTCTTATATTGATAGTAGAAGTAGCGATAACTTCATTATCCCAAGTGATCAATGAACCATGGTTCATAACCAAAACTCTTTGAGTGAGGTTATAATATGACTCATAACTCGTTGCTTGAAGAATTCCGACTTGTGAATTCTTGGAACGTATATTCAAAAGATGGAATCCATAATTCTCTAACAATCCTAAATATAACTTTATCATTGTGTAATAAATTACTATATTTGTCATTGAAAGGGTAAACGAGTCATTTTGCATCCATCTCTATTTTAAACATTAGCTTAGAATCGACTTCAAAATTTTGTTGATCATAGGATCAATGCCATAAATGTGACACTAAAACGTACTTGAAGAAAACGGAACACAGAATTAACTATTTTAAATAATAAATAAATTGGGGCACAAATAAACACGAAAGATTCTAATTTTTTTAAATCATTTCTTTTGTCTTTCTGTATCTTGATTAAGTAACAATCCTAATACCAGCGGTGCCTCTCTGTTTACGATATTTTTATCAAACTAGTGACTTCAAACATTCACCAGGCAACCACCCTTTGAATCGTTCAATATCTTTACAATAATCATAAATCATGTATTTATTTCTGACCCGGTTCATTTGAGCTTGTTGTTCATGGCTCAATTGGCTGTATACAGGAGAGTTCCACCAGTTGGCAGGTGTAGAAGTAGCACATTGAGTGATACTAATTGGTCCATCATACTCGCAACCCCTTGCTCGAAACCTACGGAATTGGGCAACGAATGGAGATTCGTTCCAGTCAATTTTATCGAGCCCGCCTCTTGTTGCCCAACTATCGGCATTCCAAATGCTCGCGTAAATCCTCATTGCTTGTAGGCTTGGGTAAGGGATTCCCTCACTCAGATAGTTCCGGAAGACTCTTAATGGCACACCATCGACATACCACCTGAAACCAAAGACCATTACTTATTTGTTGTGATGTCTTATCCCATACTGCGTACCAAAAAATTATTATAATGACGTGTTTGTTAGAAAATAAAACAATAATATAGAAGAAAATCATTAGAAGTTTCGTTTTTGTTTATAATAACATAAAATGCACTAATCGTCGGAAGAATCATCTATATATAGACATTTGACAATATATGCACGAAAGCTTACGTCTTCACAAAAAGTTGGAACTTTTCATACTAGAAATTCACGCGAACCATTTTCCCTCAAGTACGTTGTTTAAATACACTATATTCTGATTCTATTTTGAACACTTCTAATATTATCCTATCGAATCGTACTATATACCAAACATATACCGAATGTAAAGAAACCGAGGGATTGGATTGCATGAATCGAAATATTAGAAAAATAATAGGTTTGAACTCACACAATCTCTGTTGGGTTCCAATGGATGGTGTAGTTGTGATAATCTTCAGTTGGGTCAAACCATAGATAAAATTGCTGTTCTCTGCCTGCATGTCCTAGCGTATAAACGTTTGTGTGGACAGTGTAGGGTTGTCCTGATACGTTCCCTAGAAACTCGAAGTCGATCTCGTCGTGCTCGTCACCAGTCGAAGATAGCTGCCAAAATTTCGAAAGAAAACATTATGAATAGATCATTTTCATATCGAGCAGTTTCAATTGCGATTGAATTGAAAAAGGCAGTGATCTTACATAGTACGCCGTAACTGTTCCTGCTGAATTTCCAGGTGCTAGCTTTATTTGCATCTCGATGCTTCCAAATAGAACCGATTTATTCGACACCATGCCGGAACCTTAAATTCCGAAAAACCAAATAAATATATGTAGTCAATCTCTAACGGTTTAAACTTTTTTCCGACTCAAGGTTGTCCATGCTTGTGAGTGCATACGTGTACATAAAAGGAAGAATTCGCTCACCGGAATATCGATCCAAGACGAGTATTGCATCATCGCCATTGGCCAGAAATGCAGAATGTCGAGTACCCCAGTTTATGTACATATTCTTCACGAAAGTGCCATAAACTAAACTTGAATGGAATCCGAAGAAAAAGATGCACAGAGCCAAGGACAAAAACAGAAATTTCGTCATTTTGACTAAATTCAAATTCTTGAACGTTCTTTATTGTAATATATTGTCAATATATAGCTTGAAACAAACAAGTAATGCCTTACCGACATGATCCCTTTAATTTGTTGTATATCATAATATAATATATAGTTTTTCTAACATACCAGGATTTCGAGATCATAGTTTAATGATTTAGTTCTCAACTACAATGTTAAAATAACATTTTTTTTACAATCTATACGAGAATTAATAATCTTTTAAATATCTTTTATGTTTGACTCGCTCGTATAACAAATTAAGCTTTTTTCAACACCCCACATTCAGTATAAGGCCTTATACGTGCATAATTTTCTTTAAATAAATGACGGAAAGAGAACGAACTTACTTATTTTGTTTAAGTTTAGGATTTAAAAAATGAAGTGATTACTATGCAACCTAGCTGGGACGCGGTAGGAGAGAGACGTGCCTGAGACGAACAGAAATTTGATGATCCAGAGACGTGCACACCTTGAGAATTTTCCTTTGAAACAAAACGTACTTAAGTTGTGACAAAATAAGCAGGATGAATGAACATAAGTCATGTTTGGCCCTGCTTGCGACAGAAAGCATGTAGTAACTTCACAAATAAGTTGGAAAAAACAGCTTAAAATGGGGATCAAACATGCTAATAGCTCCCTGTAAAATAAGATTAACATAGGATTTCAGTATCTCATTTACAACACTCTGTTGAAATGTTACAACTTTACAAAGAAATTCCATTCGGTGCAATTCTTTAAATTCTGGAAGTGCCATATTCGAGAATTGGGAGATTTTGTTATTCCCGTGACTGTTCTTATAAAAAATAAAAGTTATTCTTCTTAATAAAATTGACTTTTTAAGATGAATTTGAACGCAATGTAATGAGCTGTTGAGACAAGTCTTACATTTCTCTCTTTGAATCGAAGAGAAAAAGGGCTCGATATGTACATTTGAGAAGCGTTATTGTTACCATAAAACTTCAATCAAAGATGCATTTTACCTGGAAGTTGATAGAATTATAAACATTCTATTCTACTACACTGTTAATAAAAGCATGAGAACCAAAATGCAATTTCAGGCTTGGGATTTAAAGAATCCAAACACGAATTTTCAGCATATAAAGTTGTCTATGTCACGGAGTCAGACATTTTCTGCCTTTTGAAGCTCTTAACAAATATTCGAAAAACTGTTGGTTCGTCCGGAGGAAGCTTCACAGGCCGAGGTGCGAAAAATTGACAATCTTTTTCAAGGGCGTGATACCTACATAATAAACCCAAGGTTTTAACAATTGCAAATAAGAAGTATGGGATGCGCAACCAATTGGAGTCCTGAAAATTAGCCAGATTCTCGATCAACCATTATGTAATCAACCCGCTCGCGACTTACCGGATATTTCGACTCTTTGGGGCACACAGGTCAAC
>CAIGRK010356961.1:0-26811 GCA_903798315.1 Fraxinus greggii | reverse complement strand
CTTCTTCTTTTTTTTTTTTTGACTGAGCATTCTTCAATAAAATAATATTACACGTAAAATCAAAACTTTTCCTTCCCTTTTAACCACACATTCTCCAAAAACTTACTATTCCAAAACACATTTTCCCAAAACCTCGTTAAAATGGAGCCCAAACAAAGGGAGTCCAAACAAGGACAGACTTGATCATTTAATCAAGGGCTGAACTGCAATTGATCGGTGGTAGATTGATAAAATATAATTTCAGAAGCAAGGTTTTTACAAATTTTGCAAGGTTAAGAGGAATAAATGCAACGTAGAACCAAGAAATCCAAAGAAAAATCGAGAATAAATTCTTCATATACAATAATTGCAAAGAAAGATGAATGACTACCCAACCCATGAGTGTTTGACAAAGATACCATTCAAATCCAATTTGGACTAAGAAAGTTTCTTCATTCACATATAAATTACGTATTATGGCACGAAGACCTATTAATACATTCTAGAATTTACTAATGCCTCTCCTCCATAGTTTAGAATATCATCAACTTGATAGAATAACCACATAGGACTCCGATAACAATAAACTAAATCCCAGTGAATCCATGATTAGAAACTAGTAAGTCGATATAAACTAATCAACCACCCTAACAAATTATGAAAAATTGTTTTGAACAAACATACCCTAATGAATCATTTTCTTTCAGTTTTTTCACTCCTGCATCCATATGCATAAATGTGTAGGTACACAGAATATAGGAGTCAAAGCTGATCCCCCACTTTGCTAGAGCAAGTTACTCTGACTGAAGTTGTTGATTTAAAATCATATTTCATGCAATGAAAGGGAACGCAGTTGTAATCCAGATCCATCTCTTTAAGGCATTGGAAGGTAAACAAAAATAAAAAAAGCACAGAGAAGGAAAAAACGTACAATGGAAAGCTTATGCGGAACCTCACATACTGATCTCCATGGTCAACCAAGAAACCGCTCTTAGGCAATCCTTTAGTACATAGACTCAGTAAGAATTTAGAGAAGTAACATGCTCATACGAGCACATACAGATACAGAAATGCCAAGAGAGATTGTTATAAATAAGTCCAAGCTGAAAAATATAATGCAAGGATGAAACAAATTGAATTACCTTTGCCCCTTAGCAGAATTAGTTGTCCAGGCTGAACCCCCTTTGGTATCTAAGATGCAAGAACACACAGCAAAATGGGGCAACAATTAATAAAGATTATTTTAAAGAACCAATCACCTATAAAAATGCATTTCACAACCTTTTATCATTTTTTATGCACAGAATTAAGAATTAAAAGTTGGGAGAAAGTCAAATGGATGATCATAAATTAGTAATATGCATGTACATCAAGCAGGAAAAGCCTGAAAAACAGCACGAGGAATGCAATTCAATTTATAACTACATACAAAAATGGGGAAGGCCTCAACTATCAAATTTTGAATTCTAAAACTATCTGGTGTGGAGATCTGTACAGATATTCTCGGAAGACTTACCATAGACTACGCATTTCACTATTCTTCTGTTTTAATATCCTGTTCCGCATCACAATCCCACTCAAATTATTCTTTTAATAATGCTATCTTAAAATATCACTGCCATTCTATTTGAAATCCTAAAAGCCCAAGCTTCTATGGTCAAGGACTTGTAAACTATGCCACAAACTTTTAAATGTGCTATCATTACTAAAATCCTTGTAATATCTAGTCCATTAAGTCGGGATAAATTTGAGAAAAAAATACGAAAAATTAATTGGAGAATGCCATTTAATATTGTAAAAATAAAATTGCCCATTCCGCGAAGCCAGCGACTATTGATCAGTAGAAGCAACCTAAAGTGCCAGAGAAAAATTGGACACTATGATTGAAAAATAGAAGTATAATTAAAATCAGGAAGGCATTCGATCCTATTCAAGTTATGACATAATCTCAAATAAAAATTCGAAAAGTGATCCTATTCAAGTTATGACATAATCCCTGTTCCTCTCTTCCATCCTTTTATGCTCATCTCTTTATTTCAACGAATCCCACCTCCAAAAATCACTTGTTTTGGTGCAGTTATTTGTTTTTCTTTCTCAAGGACAAGGATTCATTTGGCAACTGATGGCTCTCACCATTACCACCACCGAAAATCAAGACAAGTTCTACACAGCTAATATTTCAAAAGCCAAATGATGCAGAAAATTAGGTTTTGAGCGGTTTCTTGCCTCAATACCATTTTCAGCCCATTCAAAATCATCAACTCTACTTTAGGAACTCTTCAAATATAATATGTGAAAAAATGTGGAAATTAAAGAATCTGCTGCACTCTCCATTCTGCCACGCAATCTCGATTTTATAACACGAAATTGGAGCACCAGACCTCAAAGTTTACAGTATTTTCGACAAGCGGAGAAGAAAGAGTAGATGAGTTCTGTAATCGCGATTAATAGGAGCCAGTAGACATTCACAAACATTGTTCTCTTCATATTCATTCACTAGACAAAACAATGAAATCAACGAAACCGTGAAAAATGAAGAAATCCGGTCGAAGCCTGCAAAGAACAGGTAATTCTGTTGAAACCTGGATAAACCGGGCGAATTAGAGTACGCCCACACTAAAGTGGTCTTATGGTAAAAAAATGTAGTTGCGGTGGACAAGTCAAGTTTTAATCCTGAGACCTCAGACATGAATATGACTATATAAGGCATCTTTCCCAGACGCTACGGTAAAGGTTTGCATAAAGTACTAACTAAAATCTTGTATTACTTTAAATCAACTATGAGAGAGGAAGCACAGACTAACTAAGATTTTTGTGTAACTATAAATCATCAATTTAATATTTTCTTTCCTAATTAATTAGACAAGCATCAGATCTATGATCAATCCCAGATTCATCTATTTGAGGGAGGTCCAATTCTGCACTCTCTAATTGCTTAGAAGGTTACCTATTTAAAACCTTGGTTTATTGAAAAAGAAAAAACGAAAAAACTAATGATATGATTTAAAGAATTCAAGTAGTACACTTTAAAAAAAAATATTATACATATTTAACTTGGATAAATGATTTAATAATTCATACATACATAGCGTTAACTACATTGTCATGTCATGGTACACAAATGGTTTTGACAATATGTTTTGATAAATAATGCAAATGTGGAGAGAGAATGAATTTTACTGATGATATTGATCATTAATTTGGTGAATAATGTAGTAATGTACATCTAGGGTGGAAAGAGAATGAGATATTCTGAAATTATTAAATGTTAATATGCATCAATAAATTGTTCTAATTTTCCGTTTATAAATTATTTTCATTTAGATTTGCTTCTATCAGCGAGCCACCAGGTGAACCACTGACCCAATGGCCAGGTGCTATGGCCGAGTCTGGTAATGGTAACTATGCTTACGAGTGAATCAACAACCAAAACCATTATTCTTGAGACGGTAATCACTAAATTCCTTGAGTTATGTCAGTTTAATCAATCCGTGTACATCAGAGGAATGCATTCTGATACTGTTTAACATCCCCCACAAATTTAATATGATCTAGTAGAAATTAACTTTGAGTATGGTATACTATTCAAGGTCATTAGAGGTTCCGATGGAACATAAAACAGAAACAGCCAACCCTTGTCTTGATTCCCAGGTTGGGACCAATTAATTAGAGAAATTTTAAATGTAGGACATACGGCATCACTAAAATGGAATGCTCTGGTGCAACATTTGGGAACCAATTAAATATGAAGAAAAAACACACATCAAAGAGTGACATTACAAGTAACGAAAATACACATCATACCTGCACTTGCACCTTCCCAGACAGTGTAGGTACCTCAACCTTATCACCAAGAATTGCCTGTTAAAAATACACAACACTAGTTGAGTTCTGTCATGCTTTCATCATGTTAATCAAACAAACAAAGCCATATTTGTGATTTGCTAAAGATTTTCACTCAGCATGAAAAGCGCGTCATAAAAATCTTTATAATGGTAGAAGAGTTTACTAAGGTTTTAGACAATATCAAGAACTAATATTCAGATTAGCTTAGAAATGAGGAGACTATTATCAAAGTTATGGCAGAATGATAAATGATTTAGGACAGACCTCAACAGGCTCCATTCCAATTTGTTGTGGTCATTCCAGTTTAGGTACTGATTAACAGTAGAAAAAGTACTGTTCACAAAATATTTAAAGCTTTTTGAGCAAATTTTGGGTGGGCACTGAAAGAAGCTGAGATTTAGGGGAAGTTTGCAAAGACAATTGAATACAATGGGTCTTTTAAGAGAAAAGAAAATATGGAAGGAGGAATAAAGTTCCTAGAATCATGCATTACACTAAGGATCTACAATCAACGGAAGTTCAAAAGGTCTGTAATTCAAATAATCATATCTTATTATGAATTAGCAACATTACAATGCTTTCTACAGATATAAGGATCGTAATCCTAGCAGAATTCTAACGTCTAATTTGGAAAACAAAATATTTCAAAAATTACAACAAAACCCAAAAACCTCTAAGGGTACCATAAATGTCTTTTACTCTTAGGTGGTGGCAGCAGGATAAGGAAAGATAGGGGATGCATCCATCTGTGCTTAAACATTAATAATTAAGAAAAGTAACTTAAAATTCAGCTGAGTTTAAGTTTTCAGAAATGCTGCCTAAAGCGTATTCAGCTTGATGCTTCTGCAATTTTATAATTAGTTTTAACTTTTAATCTGCTGAGGTTTGCACCAAGAGCCAGCACACTCAAGCAGGAGAAACCAAGAATTTAGATCAAAATATATATCAAGTATTCCTCACATGCGTGATTTCCAGTACTTGTAAGCAATACTTGATGCATTCCAATAACCAAAAAAAAAAAAAGCCTCAATACTCAAATAAAAACATGGCAGAAATCATTCGTCGAAAAAATTAAATTAAGAAATATATAAATAAGAATTTAAAATAATCAAGCAGTTAAAAATGAACATTTTGAAAATAGAGAAGATTTCAAATGGGATCCCAAGACTGATTAAAAATCTTATTTTGTTAAATAGCAAGCCCAAAAAGAAAAGAATGGTTCTCACTTGTGTAAGGGTAATAGAATAATCCAGATATATGTCAGCACCTTCTCTAGAAAATAAAGGATCATCGGCAACCTGAATAGAAAAATGCATAGGAATTTCACGAATAGGAAAAATGACATAGCAATCTAAAATTATAAAATCTGCTAAAGAGAAATGAGAAATAATACTAACTAATTGTGAAATGTTCAAGCAATGAAGATATTGTAAATAAAGAGCAATTTCAGTTCACAAGCACAGGTAAAGCGAGTTCGTAAAAGAAAGTTCATAAATCCCACAAATGTTTCCCCTTCACTCATAAAATTTACTCAGTTAATACTGAAGTGTATTAGCTAAATACATATGGTGATGAAAAGCAGACAACGCTCGCTTCCTCCGGGGAATAAAATTGATGCCAATCGCATACGAAAATTACAAGCATGACTTTGGTAATAAAATTATGTTTGAGAACAAAAAAATCACTATTCAAAAAAGGATTACAAAATGAATCGTCTGCAGATAATATGATAGCAAAGATTTCTAAGAAAAATGGGTATAACCCACGAGCTTGAGTGAAACAGAATAAGGGAGAGGATGAGAATCAATAATGATGAAGATGAAAAACGACGTTATTTTTGTTGTCCCCACATTTGTTTCTTAAGCTAACATAAACGTAAAAAACCAATAAATGTAGTGAAGGAACGAAAGTGTGGCAAAAAAGAATTTATGTGGCGTAACCCAAATTCATTGGGAATAAGGCTTATTTTGGCATTATATTCTTCTTAGATGATCATGATACTCTAGAACGGTTGAAGTGAAAAGTACTCGCAAACAAGTTGAGTTTCCAAAATCTACTGTCATTTTGTTCCATGCGATGCATAATTTTATGTGAGTTTACGAATAATGAAGATTTAAATGCTTTACTTTATGCTTGAAGGGCTCTTCCAATGATTTATAGAATGGATCCCTAGACAGTTCTACATTTTTAAGAGAAAAGACAAACTTCAATGAGATAAGGAGGGAAAAAAGAAAGAACTAATACAAAAAGTTGTGACATGAAAGAAACATCCAATGAAATAATAATCATGGTAAGTTGGCAACTGCAAAAGAATTATGATGCCTTTAGCTTTATAATTAGATTGCCTGGATGCATTCCCCGTCCACCAGTATTACCAGCATTTGGTACGCGAATAACATCACCAGAATCCACTCCTAATCCATGGGAAATATAAAAGAACCAATTAATGAACTGCCATCACAGAATTCAGATTACATACAAATATTTAAAATGTCAAAAAACAAAGTTTGCAAATGGAAAAAGAGGAGGCCGGATAACAAAGACAGTAAAAACTGATAGCAGATAATTGCCCTTGCAGTATTTCTCTTAGTCATCGAAAAACAACTTATATTCTTCAGTTAATTGTAACTATTCTATGGACAGAATCCAGGTTAAGAGAATGTCTACAATGAACGTACTATAAAAGCAAAGCATGCATATATACAAGCAACAAGTATCTGCACCTGTAAATGAGATTTGGTGCAATGACTGTGGATCTTCATCAACGCAAATAGTTAAATACTTAAGACTTTCAGACTTGGAAAGATTCAAAATATGTTTAGGTCAGAAGAAGCGATGCAGGTAAAAGAATTCAATCTAAAACATAAAATATAAAAACCTTTCTGGGACTTTTTATTCTTATCGGACTTGAACATTAGTTGGCTACGATTAAGTTTATTTAAACCCTAAGGTACTTCTTTTAGGTTTCCAACAATACATAGGAATGTCTTTTACCTAGTTATTTAAGGTTTTCTAGTTAGAGTAGGTTTTTGGAGTCTTAAGGTTTAGAGAGCCTATAACCTATTTGTTCCAGCAAAAGCAAAAGTTCAATAACCTCTAATTTACTATCCAAAAAAATTCCGTACGCTAAGATTTAAGCGTAAAACAGTAAACTCGTCAATTTTGCCAACGATCCTAATTCCAAATTTGTAATGCTATGAAACAATCAAGAATTCCTAGGATGACCCAAGCTCCAGATGCAAAGGAGAATAGAGCAACTTACTAAAGATATGGAGAACTTTTGAGAATCCGGATATAATGTGGAAGTCCGAACGGAGGTATTAGAAGGCAACTGCAACCCCTTAGATCTATCAAAATGAGGTTTGAGGATGAAAACTACGCATTAGAGAATGTTATCCCTTTGAATAATCGAAGTTCATGGCATTCCCGGACGTAGTAGAGAAGATCAATTAGCTGCAACTCTAGACCTTAACCTCGGGAATTCAAGCCACTGTTTGATTTTAATTAAAATATGATTTTAATCTCAAAACAAAATCAATAATTGATTTTAACCACACATTTCATGGGTTCACATTTCCTCAACTTTTAACAAAATCTACTAAATATTTGATTTTAGATATATCAAACAGGGCCCAAATTGATGTTTCAGATTGCCATGGAAGAATGCATGAAAAAAAAGACTATTTGATTGCAAAGCAAGCATAGAGAACTATTTCAAATGAAAGTCAGAGAGCAAAAGGCAAGTAGCTGAAACTAAAAGAGTTGCCCCACAATAGGGCAACATGAGGTATGAAAAAGGGTTTTAGTTGAGATGTTTTACTTTTTCCTTGTGTGACAAAAACTTTATAACCTCTTTCCCCATGAATAAGAGCTCTCCCTCACTCTGTACAGCCATCAAGTTCATCTTGTTGCATTACATATACAAAAGCATAAGAGCATTCAGCATTTGGAATTCAGGAGCATGCTATCCTAAACTTGTACTCTTTGTAATGACAAAGTAAATAACATATGAACTCGCAACTATTACAAGAAAAACCGAACAGCAAAAGAAGGAAGCATGAGAAGTAACAGTCTAATCCAATTCACCAATTTAAAGAATGGTCTTAAACAACAACTTTTTTTCTTTATGGACATAATCATATTGCGGAAAACGTTAAAACCAACCTGCTGGTACTGTTACTTTAACATCTTTGACACCTTCAACCACCCCTGATCCTCCGCACGCCCCACAATAGTCCTACACAGTATCTATTAAATATTGATCGTTCAAATATATCAAATTTTGGAATCCACAATAAACTGCAAAATCAAACCTTAATGACTTGGCCAAATCCTTTACATGTACCACAAGTAGCAGTGAATGGAGGAATTGTTACCTAATAAATTAGTTGCACATGAAGACAACAATTTTAAGAAACATTCTCGTATTATCTAATATTATAAGAAGATAAATAACCTTGAGCAGTGAAAAATGCAATAAAGTTTAAGAACAACAATAAGCTTGGATTTTTTTTCCAAATAAACACGGGCCAACTACAAGAATCCTTTTCCATCAACATTGTGCAAGAAATGAGTAATTTATCACTTAAAAAGAACACTTACTCGACCAGAGCCTTGACAAGTTGGACAAGGATTTGGTTTAGCATTAAGTGGGTGACCTCGACCATCTGCGTAAAGAGATAAATAAAAGCAAAGAATGCCAAGATTATAAGAAGGAAACTATACAATTCTATGACCATGCCAATACTTAGCTAGAATAACAATATACATATACATTCTAACTAAAGGATTTATGAAATAGAAAAATATCTTAAATAAAAGTAAAAGAAGTGATTCCAACATCACTTCGAATTCTACTCACGGCAAGAATCACACGGGACATCTGCGTCAAAAGAGAAATGCTTTGTGCATCCTTTAACAGCTTCAGAAAAGGTAAGTGTGAGCTCCACCTATAATAATTCAGCAAAACATGAAGCCCACGTTTTAATTTGGAAATTCAAAAACTCAACCTCATATGAGAACTGGTGACCACTTGAAGAACTACCTGAATATCGGCAGCAAAACTTTCAGCTCCATTATTGAATATCTATGAGGCATCAAAATATTGTTATCAATATGAATCCTCAATTTCCAATATGTTGCCTAAGCATAAAAGGACTAAAATACCTCAGAAAAAATTTTGTGAAATGAATCAGAGAATTGAGTTCTATGAGCATATCTAAAGCTATCTGCATCTCCATAAGCATATTGTGAATCCTTTGTTCTTGAATGTCGGGTCGTCTGTGACCAAAACTAATAGATTATACCTTGGCACTTGTAAATGATACAAAGCAGGAAGGAACCATCTAACAGAAGAAACATCTGAACAAGTCGAGGAAATATATTACCACCCTGTCATACTGAGCTTTCTTTTCAGGATCTTGCAAAGTCTGAAATTCATCTTCCACCAAAAAAATGGCGCACAAAGATTATCATATTGCAAGAAATGGATGTTTTCTAATTCAGATGATGATAAAACTATGTTGTGGAAACCTACAGACCTCGTATGCATCTCTTATCTCTTGAAATTTTTTTTTTGCAGAAGGATTACTCTTATTTGCATCTGGATGATACTTCTTAGCAAGCTGCAAAAGGCATGTATATGAAAAGCGATAGATGCACAAGATCAGTGAAGATTTAAAAACAATCATACTTAAACCGTGGAAACGAAATAACACGCACTTATAGTAAATGCATTGGCCCCATTATTTCACATTATAATGAGAGGAATTGTAATTTTTTAAAAATGTAAGATTTTTTTTTTAAGTTTACATGTATTGCAGGTAAAATTTTCACTCGATTGACTCTTTGCAATCTATACAGAATTTTCACTCTGATGCTCTCCTCTTTTCTAATATATAGAATCAACGAACAATTTTCTTCGTATTCAATAAAACATACTAGTCATATCATACGATAAAAATATAAATATACCACTAAATCTATTAGAATAGAAGAGATTCTTGTACAAGTAAAAAACAACAAATTAAATTCTTTTAATAAATTTAGGAGTCGACTCCATGAAGCATTTTAGCCACCTCAATTAAGTTGATTACAATAAGTAAAGACAAGCTTACAAACAACTAAAAAGAATAGGGTATGGCTTTCAAAAGAAAAGCCAGGGAATGAGCCTAAAGGTGGCTGCCATTGAATAAATAAATTATACAGAGACATGATTGGTCAACAAGCCTAACAAACAAATGCATTACCTTTTTCCTAATTTATGCGTCGTTTAAATATTATCTTCAACACGTTTCTTTAAGTACGAGTATCTGCAAGTTTTACCTGCTTTAATACTACGTTAAAATATTTAATCTGAAAACTTAAACTGTTAGTTAAAATCACATGTATATCATTTAAACATTATTTTCAACAAATGCAACACTACTTTTTTCCCCCATAAAATTTGAAATCAACTAAACGCCACTCCCTTCAATTCACAATTAATACATGGAGAGGAGACACGTTAAAACAAAAATAACGCAACAATTTATTCTTGATAAATTTGTAACCAACTACACGAATATATTTTTAATACTTTATTCAATTCACCGTTAGCGAATAAAGAAGATATACAATAAATAAAGCTAAGTTGAGAACATCTTTACTTTAATAAATTTGTAATTAGCTACACGAATCCTTTTCGTTGCTCCATTCGATTCACCGATGGAACAAAAGAAAGCATATTATTCAAATAGATCTTGCATTCAAATGGGAAGTAGGCATCAACCAACTTCTTCTTTTTTTTCACTTTTTCATTTTTATAATTATAACCACAGACCAAAAAGAGAAAAGGATAGGATTAAACTATTTAAAAATATAGAATGAAATGGTCCCGTGAAAATTCTCATCATTTCTTTGTCTAATTTAATTTCAAATATGTCATAATGTACTGTGTCTCTTTATGTTAGGAGACTTTAGCAAAGCGAAAAAAAAAAGGTGAGAAAATTGTAAACAAAATAAGTCATCTACACCTTTTTGTCTAATAAATTAATTCTCATTTTATCTCTTTTGCAGTCAAAGAACCTTTATGGTTTATTTTGTGTAAAAAGAATCTTTATGGCTTGTTTGTACGAGTGAACTCTAAGGTAAATCTTGCATCTTGATTTGTCTAGTCTTGTTTGGTTCCAAGCATGAGGAGGCAATGCTGATTTTTCTTGACGTACGTTTGGTACATTGAACTAGATACAACTGAGTTAAGGAGGAGAAAAATGCATCAAGATTTGCGAGTCATCCTATACAAAAGATAAAAAACATACTTGAAGTGATGATGTGCATGTTTGTCACACAGTATTGGATGATATTGCATGGTACAATAGTCAATAGTCAAGTTTTTAACCTTTTTTTATTTTTATTTTTATTTTTTTCCAATCAGTATGGTCCAATCCCGTATGCCAAGCATGCGTAAAGGTGAAAGAATATCAAGGTTATACCTAAGAAAATTGAAGAATCCAGTAACTTTCTGGTACATTACTCTCTCTTTCTGGTAATATTCATGTTGCATATATTTCAACAGATATCTCACTATTTAAATGGTTTTGACTCCAAAAAAAATTATTAAAAAGAGAGTTTTTTAGTGTATTATGATGGAATTGCTAGTGCAATTTAGCAAAACTTAAGAAAACAGAATAAGCATTGACATTCTTTTGATGCAATTTACCCAGCTATTCAAATAATTTCCAAGTGTCAACAGAAAAGCCATAGCTTACCTGTTGAAGGAAAGTCGATCCACTCAAGCTGTTTTAGTAACGTTCAACTAATTAAAATTTGATGGAAACGGCAGAGTAACCGGCACCATTGAGGGATACAACAGTGAAAAATGCGTAAGAACTTCTCGTTGTTCAAATGTAGTAAGCAGTAAAAAAAGCAGAGACGGATGTCGTAGCAATTCAGTAACTCATCAATTACAGAAATTGTATAAATCTTTCTTTACCGTATAAAGCTCTTAAGGAAGGAAAACAAGCTAAAATTTTGTCCATATTATTATCCAGTATTGTGTACAAAACATGCTCATATGGTGTACAAAACTGTTCTTGATGATAAAATATTACAAAGCTGACTACATTGGTAATAAAAAATTTCCTAATCTACTCATTTGTATAGACTATGAGAATGAATTGATTCTTATGCTTGGAAGTATCTTCCCTGTGACTCCCCCATTTTTGATATATGACAGCAGATTACAAATGCAAAAAATTAAAATTCAGAATACAATCGAACTAAATGCAGGGAATCAAACGGCGTGTTTATGCGCCACTCTCGCTGCTTTTTGCTAAGTGGCCTTCCCTTCCCAGCCTTTTCTCTATTTACCCTTACATCCGCTAATCCCCAGGTGCAACTACTAGCCTCCAAATCAAAGGATATGAGCCTGAAGACTCCGTCATGCTCAGATGATAAACCAGTCTCCACTACGTCAGTGACATATTTCACATACATGTTACGATCCCTAAAACGTTCTAGATCTTGTGGAATTCGAACAATTCTTTCAACGCCAGGAGAAGACACCTGAAATCAAGGGGTCACAGACATTTAGATTATGAATAGTGGACGTAAAATAAATAAGCACTCAAATGAAGAACATGTTCTAGCATCATTAACCAACTCATTATCAATTTCAATTCATTTCAATACGATCAATAAGTGAAGTGACTCAATTATAACAAGTACCAGATAAATTGGTAACAGATCAACCTGATGTTCTATGTTACCATTGGAAGGGAATTCAAATTAGAGAACTATAAGACTATGAATTCATTTCCGTCATTTTTATCTGAATGAAACTCCTAAATTTAAAGATGTATTATTGACGAACTATAGCAATGCACCTATTGAAGCAAAACTAAAATAATTACTGAAATGAGTTCAAATGGTACAATATAATATAGAGAGCATCTTTTATGTTTGTGCTGCATTTCAAAAGACATTTAAAGGAAACTCAAACAGTCAAAAATGTTCGCAAAAGCAATCTCGCCACTTTATGCCAAATAGTGAATTCAATACTTTGTAAAGCCGTGTCTTTAGGTAATAATTGGTAGATCAGAGGATAAGAAACAAAACAAGATCAATGGGGGAAGAGGGATAAGATACATAACCTCAATATATATGTTATCGGGAATAGATCCAGCAGCCTCAGCTTCATCAAGCCGTGCTCTATATGTTGCGGTGAAAGCTTCAATGTCCATCATACTGGGAGAACCAGACCTGCGAAATATTACAAAGGCCTTCACATTTCAAACCCCAAAAGAAAAGGCTTAAAGCATATTTTTATCAGAGTTAACAATATTGTTAGGGAACCAACTTATAATGTTGTTCCATTTTGGACACTGAATTGTCTTAATTGGCTGTAAATATATCTTAATTGGTGATGATCAAGCCCGCTAGATAATTTGATCAAACTTCCACTTTCCATTCCTTGAAGAATTTGAATGTAAATGGTAGCGTGCATCAATTATAATTAATCAGATACAGAAAAGTAGCTTACTTATTTGTAAGTCTTTCAATACGAACTTGAATAGTGGCATTTAGCAGCGTCTTGAAGGCATATATACTTAGTTCTCCATCGAAAGATAGAGCAACTTCTTCAGCAATTTCATAAGCTTTTCTATCCCATGCTGTACCGGCGAGAGATAGTCCACCTCCTCCAGCTCCATCCCCAACCTTCAAGCAAAATAATTAAAAAGATCAACCTCTGTGCAAATGTTTTATGTCGTGGGGCACCTATATAACGGTTAAACTCCACTAACATGAAGGTCCACTTAAAAATTCAAATTGAAATCATTTATAACATAGAACTTACATAAGATTCGGCCTCTTCTGCAAAATACTCATCCTCAAAATAACCATCATCATCTACAAGCTCCTCTGCGCAAAGTATAAGTTCGTGTTAAGATTTCTCTATTTAGTCAACATATAAACCATGTGAGATTTCATTCACTATCATAGGACACTACTCAACAAGAGTATAAACATCTAAGTAGGATCAGGTCCGAAATGTGTTACTATACACGAGTTATTCACCTGACAATTCACTCGTGTAAATGCTATATTCTCTTATTATCCAAACAAATGACTAATTTGAGTTCCCAGCGACCTTTGTTACACAGCTCTTGAATATCATTTACACAACCTCGCTTTCTGATGCAAAGTTTAAGAAGTTCAATTATAAGTTAATAAGAAACTAAAGCAACATTCATGTGTCTCAATTGAAATCCCCATAAATGGCATTTTCCATAGTTGTGGCCTATAATTAACTTTTTTTTTACTTAAAAGTGAGACATCCAAATATCTTTGGAAAGAAAATATAAAATATTGTTCTTTGTTTATAATTCAAACTCAGGCCTATAAATACTTCATATAAGATGCAATGCAAATGGCCGAACAATCAGTATAAACAAAATCATACGAAATTAAACAAGCCAAATAAACATAAAAAACATTCACATATAAACTCTTCTCTAGAAAAAATTTACCATCCTCAAGAAAAGGATCATCTTCCATATCTTCATCCTCATTCATGGAGACGTCTTCGATAATGGAAGGTTCGAGAATCGGCTCGGACTTTGGCTGAGGATTTCTCTTCTTGGCGAAGGCAATGGAAGGCTTTTTGGGAATATCAAGAAATGTACAGGGGTAAAGTGGGATGGAATGCCTGAAACTGTTCATGGCGGTTTGCTCTGTAATTGGAATTACAGTACGGTAGCGGCCCAAGCGTGTACCCGGAAGGCAAGTTGAAGCAATTAAGTTCATTTGCAGGGGTAATTTGGGGATGTGGTTATTCGGTTGCAGAAAGCAGAGATGGAGCAAAGAAGAAGAGGATTTTGGAGAAGTCACTGGAAAATGGAATTAAAATAGGTTTTATTTTTTATTTTTTTCTTAATTAATTTTCTAAAAATAGAAAAATGATATTCAAGAAAAAAGGGTCATTTTGGTTATATGTGACAAATAGTTCCAGCCATTCGTCTATTCGCTTCCTCATCTCGTTTCAATTTGACAGAACTAGATTCATTATTATCACTAATTTCGAATACTAGAATAAAAAAGCAAACCAAAATTTGTCATTTATGGACTCTAATACCTAAAATTGCTTATAACTTGAGCAAATTTTGAAGTGAATCGTTCAATTCGTTTCGTTCGATTTCAGTACTTTGTCCCCACCACTGACTCGGGCTCTACACATATTTTGTAGAAAGATAAGTTGATCGATGTAGGACTTGATCAAACCATTTTCGGGTTACATTACCTTGAAATTGAAAGGCTCAATTTATTTGCACTCCTCTTCCAATTGAGATGTCCATAATCATTTATTTTTCTCTGAAAATAAACTTCCTCAATTCAACAATCTCTACAATAAAATATTTCAAGTAAAAACATATGTTAAATTGCTTACTTATACTTTAATTTAGTTTTAACCTATACATATGCATCTATGCAAAACCTTTCAACATTTTGGTATGTAAAGTTACCTTTAGCCCTGTTTGTGGCCTTATTTCTCATACTCATTTCCAATCACACGTTCACACAATAAAAACATTTTACGCGTAAATTAAAAAAAAAATTCATACTTTTTAACCATACAATCTTCAAAACCATACATTCAAAACATAATTTTAATTTTTCACAATTAAAGGCCACCAAGCAGGAGCTTAACTTACCTTTAACAGTCCTTTTAACTTATCTTTCAAGGAAATATGTAAAGATATTTTTGGTTTATTCTCATGGCTTACATAAAAGTATTGAAGTTTATAATGGTTTCACCATTGATAGTGCAAATTTACAAAACTAAGTTAATTTACATGGCCAAACTCAATTTATTTGAGTATATTTACAAATACATCTTCTGTCTAAATTGAACCCAACTCTAACACGAAAATAATAGCAGTCTAGACGTTGAAATTCTGGGCTTGTGGGAAGAAATCCTGCTATAGCATCCAAGAAATTCAAACAGCAAATAACTTGAAACTTAACGATGTCATGTCAAATTATACATTAATTTTTTATAACCGAAAGACTAATGATAAAACATTTTCAACTTTACGACAAAATGAGTGAACTTCAATAACCAACTTAAAATTTTGCGAAGACTTCAGTGATGATTGAGGAACTGGCATGAAATTAGGTAACATAATTCAACTCGAACTAATAAAGTGAATCTCTTTTTGTCAAATTATGATTTTAATTTGAAAAATACTAGTCGTACATAATTTTTGGCCATAATGATTCACATAACACTCGCATGGATTTGAAAAATGCTAGTGGTACATAATTTTTGACCATAATGATTTACATAACTCACATGGGGTGTGACCCACATTTGTGAGTGTTATGTGAACCCCTATGAATAAAAATTATGTACCCATAGCATCACTCTTTTAATTTTAATTAATTATTCATCCCTATACCTTTGATAACAAAACAGAATATGTATTTCCTTTGCTAACATAAACATAATCACTTTCAGTCAATTCGACCAATATGGCAAAAATTTAGAAAAGTCAAAAGTTGCTTTTGAAAGTAAAAAGATACTTTTGAATATTGTTAAATAATTTTCCGAGAATGCTTTATCTGACTTATAAAAACTTTAAGAGAAACCTATGATAGTTCCTTCAATACACTCTTTTACTAGAAGCAAAAGCGAAAGTAAAAGAGAAGTTTTACCGGACCCTTATTTTAATCCATGAGCACGCCAGGTTCAATTGCACTTGCTTTGGACGCTATCTTTGCAAAAGGGGTTGTAAGAGTGAGTTATACCCGTACAGATTTCATAACACAAGCTGTCTATCTAACAATGAAAACATTTAAAAATAAAATAAATGAAGTACATAATTTAGCAGAATTCTCTGGTTATCCAAGCCTGTCTTCTCTGCTTCCAAATCCACAAAACAAAAAAGGAACAAAATGAAAGATACCAGCAAGTAAGAATTCCAAAAAGTATTTTGCCATAATTCAAGAATGCATGTAAAATCCAGTAGTTTATGCAGAAATGAAGAACAAAATGCTGGATGATATTCTAATAAACACTCGATCGTATAATAATATTACATAACGAAAGGAGGAACAAGCCAAACTTTTCAGTTCACGACTCTGTCTTAAGACTTCGCTCCAGGTATGCCTGCAGGAGAGAGCAAAAGTAAGGTCTTAGCATCACAAATCATCAGAAACGAATAAAAAGACAAATAACCACTATATTCACGGGAAAATGAGATGTATATCACATTATGCAAAAATGTGAGTATCAAATATATATGAAAATGAAAATTTGTAAATTCTCAAAGAGGACAGCGATTTTCCTTTATTGAGATCAAGCCAGTGAGAAGAAAGGTAGAGTCTTAGCATCGAGAACTATCGGACACAAACAAAAATACTGACTATCAGTATATTCATGGCAGAAAGAGACATGTATCACATTACAGTGAACTATGGAATATCTAAGTATAGGTTAGCAATGAAAATATGTACTCTCAAAAAAGACAATTTTCTTTAATTGAAACCAATGCACAGTAAAAACAAAAGTAGGATCTTAGCATTGAAATCTATCAGAGAAACAAAAAGACGGAAAATCAGTATATTTTTAGAAAAACAAGATGGGTGTTGCATTATGTGGTGGACACGCATAAGCGCCATTCCCCATCTTCCCACAATCATGTGTGAATTGGTAGGCAACAAAAATATAAGGATATTTTTTTTTATTTTTCTTGTCATTGTTTCTCCTCTTATTTTGAGTGAGATTCTGAGGAGCAGAAAGAAGCAATCAATATGCTCAAGCACAATCTCCAAAAGGTCAGCCATCAAAAATTTCAGGACTCAATAATGAACCTCAACAGCTAAGAGTAAAAATTGAGGACTTACCTGAACGAGTTTGGTAATTTTAGGTTTAGAAGCAGTCAAGTATTGCTCTACTTTATTTTGTGCCTTTGGAATATGATCGTCTTGAATTGTACTGGTCACTTTCTCAACCACCTTTTTCACAATGGTTTTGTGAACTTCCCGACTCATCCGACCTTCCTTCCATGTAGGCTTTAGTATCTCCTTAACAAACTCAACAAGAGCATTCTTGAACAATCGCATTCCCTTGTCATACTTCATAGCACTGCCTTCATCAACTTTCCCGTGGCCACCCACATTTTCAGGATGTTTATCACCCTTGCTTTCCTCAACAGTTTGACCACCTCCATTGACTTCAGGATTTGAATTTATTTTCGGTTCTTTTGCTTTTGGACTATGCTTCACAGTTGAACTGCCAAATACATGGTCAACAGTAGATAGCAGTGAGGACCGTTCCACGGGCATCTGATTTTTCTGTTCTACTGAATCCGACACAGTTGCAGATGCTAGATTATGGTTGCTCTCAATATCCGCCTTGCCATTTCCAATGGAACCCAACAGATCAAGAGAACTTGTAGCCGGATTTGAATTCATTTTGTTGATGAGGGGGACAAAATAAGCAGGATCAGAATAAGAAGGCACGCTCCTCGTTGAACTGGATGTGTCAAATCCTGGCTGTTCTTCATTCACAAATCTCTGAACCATAAATGCAGAAGAGTTTATAACAGGAGCACCCTGTTCGCCAGTTTTACCAACTGGTGATTTTTTCATTTGAGCACTCTGCTCGTTGGCTACAGCATTTGAAACAAATTGAGGAGCCTGGAGTTCTGACATATCCGGTGTTTTAACAGCATTCTGAAGGTTCTGTGTCTGACTTTGCAACCTTGAAGGAGAGATTTTATGTTGCCGTGGCCCATTCAAGTCAATGAGCACATGTTGATTTCTATCAGTTTCATTTGGAAATGAGGAATCTCCAGGGAACGAGCTCTCGTCATTTTGATTTAAGATCTGTCCAGGTAAAAGAAGTGGGTGTTTGGCGTTTCCGGAACCATTTACTTCAAGAGCATCAGACCCAAATAAATTTACATCATTATCCTCTACAGGTCCCTGGTGGTGCTGCTGAATATATGAATCAGAAAAAACATTCTGTTGTGAGGTTTTTATAGCAATATTGTGGCCCTCTTGCATTGTATTTCGTCCATAAGCATGTGAAATTCCATCCTCATTTGGCAATTCTGAATCATGGAAATTAATTTCTTGTTTGTCAGCTATACTTTCTTTACCCATAGATACGGTCATGCCCATGTCCACATCATGACTACCACTTCCCCCAATAAGAGAAAGTTGTTGGTCTCTCTTCAAATAATTGTCATTCTGTTTTGGGATTCCCCAAGTTCTGCTCTTCTTTTCCAAACTATGGTCCAATCTATCATCAGTTCTTCCGATAGCGGTTTCACCAACAATGTTCATGTTAGCCACAACAGTTTCAGTCCACCCAGTGGACTTCACTTTGTCTGCGACTTTGACTGAATCATCCCAACTTTCATTCCACCATTTACTCTTGTCGTCCAAACTCAAGCTGCTTGTGTCTTCACCTGGCCTGCCTTCAAGATTGTTCAGCTTTGGACCTTCATGAGAGAATCTGCAATTATCCCGAGTGCACTTGCCTGCTGCAAAAAACTTGCATGAGGGTTTCACATTTTTGTTTGCTTGTTGCTCGATGTCCCTACTGAAGAATGCATCTCTATCACCTTTGCCATAACTATCACCAGAAGCTTCGTGATGAGAAAATCTGCACGTGTCTCCCCAACGACAGTTACCGTTCATAAAGTCTCTGCAAGGAAATGCATTTCTACTTTGGTTTCTGAACTGCTCATCTTCTTCATAATAAAGATCATAAACATCATTTTGGCATTGGGTCGCAGGACCTCTATCGTTAGAATGACCTGAAATATGGCCAAGCTCTGGTCTATTTCTCAAATTTTCTGCTCTGTCATCTTCGACACGGTCTCTATCACTGCAGCTGTTATTATCAGGATGAAGAAATCTACATTGACTGCCTCTCTTGCACCTTCCTGTGGCAAAATCTCTACAGGTTCGGGATAATTTTTCATGCCTACTTCCATCACCCCATCCACTAGATTGTCTATGATCACGGATAGGGGTACGACTTCTTGTCTGATCCCTTAGACTGCCATCGCCTCTGCCTCTACTCCTGCTCCTGCTCCAGCCCCTTCCTCTGTCCCTTGCCTTGTCCCTGCTTCGACTCCTGCCTCTCCTTCCGCTCCTGCTCCTGCTTCGACTTCTACCTCTTCCTAGATACCTAACATCAAATGACAAGCAAGTTATACGATCAACAAAAGTTGCACGACGCATACTAAAGCAATTATTCAAAGAAAAAAGAACATTCATGAGATCCCAAATATTATGATTTGAAAAATAACAAGTTCCCTGCTATTACAGTCTTCTTGTTTTACTAGAGCAACCCATAGGCTTGCCATAACATGCACAAATCAAAACTTCCAGTCAACAACCGAAGATTGCTGTAGCTATTCCCATCAAGGACAAAAAAAGAGAGATATGCAGTTTCAGTTCCTTGGTACTTAGAAGTCAAGTGAATAAAACAAATACCAAATGCATTTTTAGTGTAAATCTGACAAATCTCAAATTGTTCACACACCATCTTCAAAGAAACATCACATCATTATGGCACTCAAACTTCAACTTAGGAAATGAATAAACAAAAATACAATCACAGACCTGCCAGAACCGCTCCAATCGTATTCCGGAGTGTGATCACGCTTACGCCAATCCACTACATCAAAACCAGGAGACAAAATTTTGTTATAGCTTTTTCCCCTGCCTATTTCTTTCGCTTCAACGATATCTTGTCTATTTTTGAAGAAGCTGTCAACTACGGGTGCTACTGTTTTCCCCTCTAAACATTCCCAATTTGGCCTTCCAGAATGATCTCTGGACTTCGGTGCACTAGCGATTCCTGATGCAGAAAATCTGTTGCGGCGCCCACTATCAAAACTTGAATGATTCTCCTTCCCAGTTGAAGAATTAAATTCAGTCATTCCAGAAAGATGTTTAGTCTCATCCTCCATATCCCACATTGATTTGCGTTTTCTACTTTCACCCATCGCATAGCCTCACAAAGAAATGCCCGCAATGTCTATTTTTGCTTATGCAGTACAATCTGTCAGAAATGAGCAATGGATATGAATTAGCAACATTGTAGTTTTCTATTCATACCCCTTTTCATTATTTCCTTGTGCAGAAGTGTTCTCATAGGATAAGGTGCTCTGATGTTAATCTACAAGTATCACCAAATATAATGACAAGAAACTAACAGTTCAACTAACAAACATGGCCCAAATTATGTTATCTTTTCCAAGATAAAAAAGGAATAACTTTCGCTGTAAACACTACTGATGAAGATAGGATGTATTAAGAGACTGCTAAAATGATACTGGCTAGGATAACCTTGAAGGATACAAAATAACGCACCACCCAAGGAGGAATCTGACAAGGAATACACGGTCAGAGCTTACACCTCGAGGAAATCCAACAAAAGACATGAAGAATTTTCTAAAAGAAGTAAAACACAGCTCTCAAATAATAATAGACTTAATATTCAAACTCTAAAGTTTCAAAAGCTTACAAAACTGAGGTTTATAAGCTGAGCATTGGAACAACCCTTCAAGCATGGGAAATTTCCAAAGCATTCTTTCTACCATTAACAATTAATTAATGGAAAAACAAATGGATTCTAATTAACAAAATGGGCGACAATTTAAAGCATGTGCATTACAAGAACATTGAAACCTCTTAGGAACTCCCCTACAACTAGAAAAGAGGGAAACCTCTACCATCCCCGAGTAGACTAGCCAGCATGAGAGAGACGAATATAACTTTATGTAGAGAATTCCAAACTAAGATCCATACGATTTGTGGAAATCCTAACTTGATAGGCTTTCAGATGACACAATACTTTCCAGTAAATATATATCCTTCACTATCAGAATAAACTGAGTCCAAAGTCTGGTTATATAAGACCTTGGAGAACTAGAAGTGAGTAAAATATAACTTCTCTTTCTTCAAAGTTGATAAATAATGGCACTCGTGTGTCAACCACCCAAATTGTAAAAGACAAGTCCTCAAGTCAAAGTCGTTTTTCACCTGGGTAAAGAGAGGTCAGCATCCATAAATTGGATGAGATCCATTTTGAATGAATTTTGGTGAATACGTTGAGAAAGTAAAAGGGACCATCAGCTTTTCACTAAACATACTTCAATTGGGAAAACCATTTCTTTAGAAGATGAGTATATTAAGCGTTTGTTTGGGAGAGATTTTTTCAAGTGAAAAATGAATTTTTTTGGGATAATGTGTAATTAAGAAGTAGGAAAAGTTAAGGGTCCCTTAAAATATGAGGCTGAAAATGAATTGGGTGAAATATTTTAAAAAACTCTCCCAAACAAGCTCTAAATCACCTTAATTAAATTTAACTGTTTTTTAATGCTTGTTGGCAATCTTCACAGGCTTCTCGGTTTGCTTAAGAACCTTGTCTTGAACTAGTTTGTGCATGTTCTTAGTGACCACAGCTCTTTCTTGAGAATCTGTAATAACAAGAAATATGATGTGGAGCCAAGTCCAACGCATTTATTGGCTTTGGGGCAAAAATGATTTGAATATGACTCCATCCAGTAATTTGCCTAGTAGACTTCGTATAAGCAAATTCAATTTGAGCCAAAATGAGATCTATTGTCGTATAATTTTTTTCAAATGTACTTGCTCAATGGATTTTCCAAACTGCAATTAACTAATTCCACCAGACTATTAGTTTGAAGATGATAGAAAAAACCAAAATGAAGATAAGTTCCCAACTTTCTCCCAAGAGTTCGCCAAAAATAGCTTAAAGTTTCGAATCTTCCATGGAGTTTCTACAGTCTATCAAATATATAGATAAATAAACAAATAAGCAGTAAGAGATGTGTAAATACATTTGTTTCAAGCCACCGTGATAGAATCTTTATTCCAATTTGTCTTTGACAAGCCAACAACAAAACCCAAAGTAAAATCTCTGTCTGCTTTGATTTCTTTGGTATCTATTCTAACAGTCTTCACACGAGCTATCACTTCAAATGACTACATGTATCTACACCTACTTCATTGAAGTTGTTCATCTAGGGTTCTTTCAACAACAAGGCACAACAGTAGCCTTACTTACAATTTTCTACTCGGCTTCAATCTTAAACATAAATTTCAACCATAAAAAATATTTGAAATCCGTAGTGCTTTATAATCAAGTATGAAAAGGCACCAATGCAGTTGCTTTGCCTTGTCGAATCCCTTCCCAAACAAACCCAGACCCAGAGACATCACCACCTTATACAATCCATATAAAATCCCTATACATGCACTCTCTCAGTCACAAAACACCATTCTGACCACAAAAAATGAGCTTAGCAAAGCATCCTATAAAATAGTTTTGTTGAATTCATCCATCAAGTGCAACCAATATAAAAACTATGCTTCACTGCCTAGTGCCTAGTTCACCGTGGTGTGAAATTTTACTTGTGCAACCAAGCAAATATCCTCCAGGGGTCGAATTCCCCCCATCCCAAGATTGAAAGCTTTATGTTCACCAACGGAAGGCAATTGGTGTCCATAAAGAAACGTCATTGAAATATTGCTTGTTGGATCCCACATATTAAGTTCTGAGCTGATGGACCAAATGTGTTAAAGCATGATCTTCCATTTTACAAAATCAGTGAAACATATTTTGCTCAGACTTGGTATCTGTGAAGTGGTATCCAGCTTCTCATTTACTGTGGTGTATGAAAGTCAATGAGCTCATTAATCTCCTCCCAAGAAGCAGAATGGTTTCACAACATGTTGTCCTCCAAACAGCAAAAGTTGACTGCTGCCTTAAAACCACGACCCATAATGATGGTGGCAACATGTGAAAGCAAACGCTTCCATGTGAGATCCGTTTCAATAGATGTGTAATATTCATTGACTTGCCACCTCGAAAAGGTGGAATACCGTATCATGTTATTGGGAATCACAAGAAGTGCAATAACAATGACGTTTGTAAAGTGTTGTAGATGACGCCACGTGACTTGAAGAAGATGTCATGTGGCCAGGAATATCAGCCATCTACATGTAAAAGTCAAAAAGGAAAGTGGGATCAAAAGACTATACCAGTTACGAATAAGTTTTACTCAAATATTTTGATCTAAAATAGTTCCTAAAAAATTCCAACATACATGGAAAGTTAGATAAACTTATATCCTATTTAAATAGGTCATATATCAATCAACCTAATCTCTGTAGTCCGTACCTTTCTATTGTGTATGGCAGCAGCAAAACAATCTTAGCCACTAAAATGTGCACATAGAAAAGCTTATGAAATGGCTGTCCCAAAGAGACAAACGGTGTCCCAAGCTTTGATATTGTTTCAATGAAGACACAACAGAATATCTGAAGTTCATTGATTATTTTCAAATATAATGATCTTCTGCTGACTAGACACAACTATCGATCACTTTAAGCGGAAAGGCATGCAATTCTATATTACATGGTAAAATTCTTGAAGCATGGGCAGGGCAACCACCTCACATTCCCATGTATCAAGGAAATTTCACAAGATCTTGAATGCACGAACAAGCTAGCAATGATGAATATCTCCCTCCAATAAGCACAAGAGCTTTGGAAATATTTGCAAGTATTAACCTTGGGAAAGATTTTTAGATAACACACAAAAAAAATCCCTCGGAGAAGTCAATACTTGAAATGCAAACTAAAAAACTCAATCACTCAAAAAAGGAGAATTCGCCCTATCTAACTAATCGAAACCCTGCAAAATCGCATCCAACGCTATCGATAACATATTGTGACTAAATCATTTTAATTCTATATTATTTCGCAAAATCCTGTAGATTTGCCCATGTAAAATAGATTGACTTTACATTCCAATGATCATATCAATTAACTTTATGACTGCATCATTTATATAACAGGCAATCCTCTCTGCTTAAAGTACAACAAAAATTCTAGTCCACCAAAGGAGGTTCAATATTTAATTAACCTAAATCATAAAAACTAGACCAAAAGATCAAGACATCCTATACTGTATGCGTTTCATCAGCTAACCCAAAGCCTACAGTGGTTTACATCCAAGCTTCATACAATTCCAATTCAACAAGTATTGTTCACAATTCACAAGCTTCACAAAAACCTTGAGTCATCGTTTCAGATCTAAATCTAAATTTCCTACTACTATGATTCCCGCAACTCGGAATTAGGTCCTCTCAATCTGAATTTCCTAAGTACTATGAATTGTTAGAACTATAAGAACACCAACTTTTCTATCCACATTAATCAATGAGAATTGTGTATCCCTTCAGACACGTATATTTTACATAAAGTTCGCTACTTTCTAATAAAAGCAGATGCTAGCTAAATGTAGGTGAGTACCCCAAATTTAATGTAATATCTACTTACATCAAGAACCAAAAATCATATAAAGTTAACGTGCATGTACATAGGTACACAACTTTTCACAAATTCTTCAGTAGAATCGAGCATAACTTCACACTTGCAGCAAAAACATACAAAACAAAAACACGATAAAAGAATATATGAATTCCGAAGCTATTCTGATTGATATTATAATTTTAAGGAATCAATAACTACAACTACTACAACAAAAAACAGAAGAAACATAAATTAATTTTCAGAAACCCTAAACTGGATAAGAAATTAAGTGAAAGCTTACCTCTAACTGAGTGTGCCCCAGGCGTAAACGCAAATAAAGAGCGGTTTACAGAAGAATTGACTTGGCTAAAGTCGACCGGGGAAGGGGTAAAATCTGAAGTATAAAAGGAGCGGCTATATTATGGTATAGATCTTCGATTTTCGAGTTAATTGTCCTCACGGTCATTGATTTGTGTCTATGGAATTTAAGATATGGAGTTTTGGTCATTAGATATTGAAAAACGTTAAACTTACCAATGGCTAACTTTCGTTTTCAAAGTTTAACGAAATTAGTGACGTGACTAATAAAATGCACATACGGCGTCCAAGGTTATTAAACTTTGAGGTGATCGAATTTTGATCATTAAATTTTAAGAAACGTTTTCAATTGCTCACTAAGCTTTAAAAATTGTTTTCTAATAGTGAGGTGGTCGGATTTTGGCTACTGAATTTTGGAATAATAGAATTTTAGCCACTAAACTTTCAAATGGTCGAGTTTTGCCACAAAACATTGAAAAACATATTCTATGACTCCTAATAAATTTAGATTTAATTATAATTCATTGTTAAAAATTAGATTTAATATTATTTAACAAGCGTTGTATGTTTCGTTGTAAAATTCAAATATTATGGTGAAAATAGAATAAATTAAAATTAAATTTAACTACTGTGTAATTGAGTAATAATTTTTAGTATTATAAACAAAGCTGTGCAAAGGAAGTGACTATTAATTGTAATGAAAACACATAATATATTTATTGTTAAAACTAATTTAAATTTCCAATTTTAACAACAAATTTTTGCCCATGTTTGATGATCATTATTTTATTTTATTTTTTTTAAAAAGAGAGTTTTAAATAGTTATTTTTTAAAGAATGTGTGATTAAAAAATTGGGAAAAATTTTGAGTTTACGTAGAAAATATTTTATTGTATAAATGTGGTTAAAATGAGTGTAAGAATTAAATAATTTTGTTTTAAAGGGCGATATTTTATTTTATTTTTTTTATCCTTCGGCGTTTGAATTCTCAAACTTTATTTTTTTGTTGCTTAATTGTAGGGATGGCAAAATATCTCATTCTACCATATCCTAGAATCCCAAACTAATATCACTTGTCGTACTTGCTTGGATCCCCCATTCAATTTTTTGGCATTCACGTTCTTAAACCCTTTTTTTTTCTTTTTAATTATCGTATGGATGGCAAAATACCCTATTTTGTGCCCGCCCAGCATTCGACTATACCATTTGTCGTAGACTCGTTGTCGATCCATATTCAATTTTTTCGACGTCCAGGTCTCTAAAATTAATTTTTTCTCATTCTGATAGTAGGTTAGGAATGGCAATATAGCATTGGGCTGGGCTG